>CAJQZJ010032066.1:1637328-1650297 GCA_907164525.1 Lophiomys imhausi | reverse complement strand
ATTGTATTGGATTACATCGGTATTGATCTTTGTATATTGATACAAAAAAAGATTATAGTTGGCCACAATGGTATTGACCCTTGCATATGGACGTAATATTAAGATTATATTGGGCTACATAGGCATTGATCTTGGTATATTGATACATAATTAAGAGTATATTTAACCACAATTGAATAGATCTTTGTATATTGATACAAATTTAAAGGTAATGCTTCCTAATGGTATCATACCTAGAGATACTTAAAAATAAAATGTGAAGCTCTGACCTCTTGATACCAACCGTCTAAAACGGTCTAGGATAGTTAAAACAAACTCCTAGTCATGCAAACATGTCACTTTGTTAGCTACTATGACAGTCTATCACAGATATTCTCTAAACTACCCAGTAATCAAGTTGCTAAGAGACAAGCAACATTTGCTTATCTAAATACAAGAGATGGATAGGGCATCTTCAAAAACCCCTAGAGATCTTCAGAATATGGCATTCAAAGATGTTATCTTTTTTTTTCTCTCTCTTTTTTTTTTACTTTATTTTTTATTTCTTCAAGTTACATCTCAATTGAAATCCCCTCCCTACCCCGCCTCCAGTCCCACCCTCCCACCCTCTTCCGCCTCAACCCACCCATCCCTTTCCTTTTTTTTTTAAGTTTAAGATATATCTTTTCCCCCCAACAGCTCCCCCTTTCAGTCCAACAAATGGCTCTTACTCTTATAATAATAAATACAATACAAATCAAGATTTTTTTTTGATATCGAGACATATCAGCGCCTGACAGCAACCCCTATTCTACTCCAAGTAGAAGATAAGCATCGAAGAACCTCCACTGTAAGATGGTTGAATTAGTGGCAAGCCTTTCTCTTGGCATGAAAAAACCCCTTGCACCAACTGCAGACAGACTGCTGTCCAAAAAGGACAAAACTTGGTAGCAGGGAAGTCGACAGCCTAACTCTGCCATGACAAGGTAGGTAAGTCCTTCATAATCCCTGCTCTACAACAAATGTCTGTCAGAGAAACAGGACCCAAAGCCTGAAGATTGATGCTGGAATGTATGGAGAGAAAATGGGAACTGTCCGGGCAGTCATTGGTATGTTCTTTCTTACTTTTGGAAGCTGCAGGCCCTGCACTTCCTATATAAGCAAATATATTTATTCATCTCAGGTCTCTGAGGTGGTTGAAGAATAGACAGCTAGAGTCTCATAGTTAAATTTTGAATTGTTTAGGAATCAAGAGGGTGTTATAGATCTAAGAAGATACTCTTAAAAGTATGTTGCAAGATAGTATGAATGTTGAGTCACATATAGACCTTTAAACTCATGGAGTTGGGTAGATAGTAGAATGTTAAAGTCAGGGGCCAAATATGTATAAACTGGACATTGGGAAGGTATACTGGGCCAATTTACTCTCGTAAATGTGGCATATTTATATCTATTTTTTTATAATACTTACTGTTATAAGAGAAGGAACCATCTGTTGGACTGAAAGGGGAAACTTCTGGGGGGAAGAGGGTGGAAGGGCGGGTTAGGAAGGGGGAATAGGGAGGGGTTTGTTACTGAGATGTAACTTGAAGAAAAAAAAATAAAGTATTTAATAAAAAAAAAGAGTTATTTTGTAGATAGAGCACCATGTAAGTGGTTATCCTGGTCTCAAACAGCTCATGTAAGACTGAATTGAGATGAAAATGTCTATCTCTTGATTCCTAGTATAGATTTCTTTCACTCTTTTTTTCTGTTGTTTAAAACAAAATAAAACATCCTTTTAAGAATAACTATAGAGATGACCAAGCAGATTTTCTTCATTTTTATGCTTTTTATTTTTTTGTTATAATACAAATCACAAAACCATATCAACCATTGAAGAGAACATGGTTAGGAAACATTCAAGACTGGGGGAGTGAAAAATATACTCCAGTTAAGAAATGCGCTGGGTAAATTACTGGTTTAAATTTTAAATTGACCTCAGTTTGAAATCGATCCAGAGCTCCCACTGAATGCATGCTACAAGGAATCCTATGACTGTAAAGTTAGGTATGGATTCTACAGTGATTGCTCAGCGACTGCAGTGAACTCTTTAAGAAGGATTTGTGTCTTTAATCTTGACAATGACTCTCAAGAAATAAGTCCTTAAATTTCAGTTGGAGATCATATGAATGTCTGCTGATGTCTATGATGTAACTTTGATTACCAATAACTTCATTAGGTGACAAGTAGACCCTGCATGCTACTGGGGACATCCACAGGGCTATGGTCAGAGCCACCTCTCTCTGTTCTGTGTAAGCTCTAGTTGATGGAGAATCAATATGCTCTACTAATCTGACCTGATCTCTCCCCCAGAGGAGGAACCTTACAAAGTGTATTGATCTTTGTGACCCTTTCCTACCTACATCTGTAAAAGGAAGGACTTTGAACCCAATGCCATGTTTATAATGGCATAACTGTAATGGCACCAACGGAATAATGGTTTTTGGTGTGTCTTTGGCATCATTTGGTATTCTGAAAACCATTAAATTACTTGTCCTCTCATCTCCTATGAAACTGAGCATTATATAAGAAATGCAAGTATTTTTTTCCTATCAATGATGTTTGTCAGTAATTCAAAGGGTAGAGTGAAATAATTGAATGTAGTATTTACACTATCTGGAAACATATCACTTAGATTCATTTAAAAAGCCAAGTCAGGTCTCAGCAGCAACAACAATACAGTTTCCTTATCTATTCTGTTTGGTGCTGTGATAGCCTTTCAAACTATGTAAATAACAATAGTGTGGGGAGGGGGGGGATGGGAAACCTTATTCAATGTGTTGGTGAAATAACACTTTTGTATGTTAGACATTTTTCAGTTTTTTCTTTTTTCATTTTATTGTAGAGAGAAAAAAGGATAGAGGAAGGGCAAAAAAAAGAGAGAGAAGACAAGGGATAGGCAAGGGAGAAGAAGAAGAGGAGACAATAGAGAGAGACGTTTACATACATACTGAAATTTAATATGATCCCTTCCTTCTCCCTATAGACACTGTTAGCATTTTATAATTAAGAAAAATAATGTGTCATTAGAATATCTATATGAAAATGCACATTTAAGTTAAGCATTTTACAAATATACAACATATTTTAAAAATTGTTTATTTATTGTAATTAATCATTTAAGTTTTAGTTCAAAAGAAAAACATAAGAAGATATTATTATGCAAGTAGAAATCCTAAAATTTGTAATATGTTATTGGGACTTGGGTTTTATTCCCACATATTCATTTGTACAAAGAACTCAGCTACTAGAAACAAAGGAGAAGTGAAGTCAAGCAAGAACAAAGGTGGGTAAGTCCAGTCAGGGTTTGGCTAATAAGTGGGCACTTGAGGAAGCATTATGACATAATTAAATATTATCACACCCCATGTTTAAGCAGTTCTTGCATTGCCCTGGAGCCTGGAGACTACCGTCACTTGATGGAGGTCCTTGAGAAATCCAAGGATGTTACTTTTTTCTAAGTAATGCCAGTCACAGAACCATGTTTCTAATGTGAGAGGGTCTGGCCTACCAACTTCTAGTGTCCTCTCTGTGTACCCCCCCCTGCTTTCCTGGGCAGATTGTCAGATCCATAGACACTTCAGAACAGAGTGTGGCCCACAACCAAGGCTTGGGCTCTGCTGCAGCTCATTTTGAATGGAAGAATAAGACTGAAAGAGAAGTGGTCATTCAGGCCCCATATATGAAGTTTCAACACTGGTAGGCAATGTACCATGCAACTGTGTGGAGTTGGGTGCTTCGAACGCAAGTGAAGTACTGTGTGTCTTCACAGCACGAGTGACAACTCACATGGTCCATTGCTGTCTTAAGCACTCCAACATTGACTGGCATGTCAAGCTTGACTGCATAGAAATGAGCCAAACCCAGCAAAAGGATCTTAAAGTAGGCCAGACATTTATCACTGACAATAAGTGAAAAACTCACTTTTTATGTTTTGTCATTCCAACTTCAGAAGACAGTAAGTTCCACAGAAGCCTTAACCCTCTCTAGTACCTCACAGAAGATCAGGGAAACAAATGGGTCATCACACAGCTGTGATGTCAATGCTGTAAGGATAAATGGTTGGTTCACATCACTGGGAGGACACTGGCAAAGGGTTCAGAGGAGAGTTCATAAGATTGGAATTCCTTCCTGATTCTGTGGGCCCTGGCCGAGACAAACATGGTATTAAGAGTTTTGGAGTTCTCCTCCCTTTTTTAAGTTTCTCAGTGAATTTTGAAAAATAAAAAGGCTTTAGTATTAACTATATTTTAAAGATAAAGAAAATGAAGATTTAAGTTCAATACATTTTCCAACATTTGGGGCTAAAGAATGGCACAGTGAAATCTTTAATCTGCATTCAGCCTGCCCAGCTCATAATATGTCATATCCTCCCTCCACAGATGAGCCTCACAAGAACAAGACAGGTTTATCAAGCAGACTATGAAATGCTTGAAGTTTTCTACAAACATTTTTTCAGTTAAACATTTTCTTTGAAAATTACATTATTTATATAGTGCATTCTGATCAAATCCTCACTTCCTTTCACTTTCCTATAATATGTACTCATAACACTGCTTCCCTAAGACGTTTCTCTGTTATGCTTCCATGTTTCATTAATTGAGGATGCTCTGGAAAAAGATACAGGTAAATATCAGTTCACTTAAAAACAAACAAACAAAAAATCCTTTGATGAGGCACATATTCCAGTGATCTCCTACCCTTATTAAGAACTTTGGATAGGTCTACAAAAGATTATTTTTTTTGTTTCAGAATATTAAGTAGAGGGAGAACCATACAGCAGTCAT
The DNA here is from genome assembly GCA_907164525.1 of Lophiomys imhausi. NCBI lineage: Eukaryota > Metazoa > Chordata > Mammalia > Rodentia > Muridae > Lophiomys > Lophiomys imhausi. Next base: position 1,645,489 of record CAJQZJ010032066.1, on the reverse strand, counting down.
TGCCTTGTGTCTGTTCTCCTCAACGTAGCCTATTTTCCTTGAGGTCATTCATGTGTTCGTAAGCGTGTTAATGCTTTATTCACCTTCTCTGCTGAGGAGCCTCCTTTGAAAGGCTTCATTGTGATTATGTTGCAGTTCTTGTGTCCAGGGACAAGTAAATGGCTTCCAGTCTAGAGTTAGAAGGAAAATTACTTTCAGGAAGGTGGGTAAAACCACACTGGAAAAAAAATGACCCCGTGAACTGCCCTGCCATTTCCCTGTTTGTCATTTTCAGAGCCCCCAGTCTTTGGATTTGGAAGGCCCTAGACCTTAGATTCTGGCTCCAAGGACTCCAAGTCTCTGTTAATCAAGTACTCAAAAGTTTTGATTCACATTTGCTCTTTATTTGTGGCCTGTATGGAATTTCAGTCCAAGACTTTTGATTTAATTCAGGTCTTGTAACCTCAGAGTGTCCCACCTATCTAAATTGGCCCTTCAATTCAGTCACCATTAGTAAATATTATGAGGATGACAGTGTGCAGTGCAGTCCAATTCTCCTAAATCATTCACCAGCTCCTCCTTCACCCTATTCTCCCTAAATTAACAGACTTCCGCCTTTGAATTAGTTCTCTTTCCCGGCAATGAAAAAAACGTTGACTTGGTAGAAATGCAAATTGGAATGCATGTGATGAGAAAATATCTTTATAATCACACTCTTTGATGAGACAAAATGAAAATATAATGGGTAATTTGGTCACGCAAAGCAAGTTTCATATGGATTGAACCACACGGAGGGAGGTTCTATGCCGCATCTCACAAGCAAGAGGTTGCAACCCTGGCTTTACACTAAATCCTTCCCTCCAATCCACAATGAGGTATTCAGAAAGCCACTTAAGTGCAGTGCTGGGAGCCTGCACAGCAGAAGTGATAATCCACAGGATCCTTTGGTGTTTGAAGCACTTTCGTCACTATTGGCATGTCAGGCAGGGCTGCATGGAAATGAGCCAAACTCAAGAAAAGGGTCCTGAAGTAGGTCAGACATTTATCATTGGCCATAGACGGAGACTCACTTTTCTATTTGTCCATTTGTTTCCCAGAGAGTGAGTTCCATTGAACATGAAGTGAGCCATGGTTATAATAGCTTTTTATCTTCTGACTGAGGAGGAGAACTTGGAGACAGTGCATTTCCTGCCTTCTCTAAAAGCTCCAAGGGAAGTTTTAGAAACTATATCCTTCAAAACATGTCCCTAGTTGAGTTTAGTGTTGTTTTGTGTCACCCACTGGAACCCAAATGTGATTCAGTAAGTATTTAGGACATTTCACAACCTAAGCTCTTTTTTTTTTTTTTTTAGGGGGAGGAAGGTATATTAACAGTAAAGAAACTACAGCTCTAATTCCAAGTATTTTTTGAAGTACATTAAAGCATAAATTCTTACAATTTAGCAACAAATTCTGTGCATAATTGTGACTCAGTCCTCCTGAGCTGTAGCTCCTGGGTGCCTACTGCATGTCTGTGATCCAGTTCTCCTGACAGCTCATGGGTGCCTCCTGTCTGTTTGTGACCCAATCCTCCTGAGCTGTAGCTCATGGTCACCCCCTGTATGTTGCGATGGTGAGAGTGCTATCTTTGGGACAGCAGAAGACACATTCGAGCGCCATCTCTTGCTAACTTTGAGCCTCATGCAACTAATAACTTCCCGTGTCTTGGATTTGCTGTCTCCGAAGCAATGGAGACAATATATCAATAGTAACTGTCTTACTTGATCGTTAAGAAGGTAAAATAATATAACATGTGATTGACCCAGAGTAAGTGATTAAAAAAATATTGGATAGCATTATTGTCCTGTTAAATTCTCTGGAGTCTAAAAGCAATGAGCATAAGGATAATATTCCCTTCATGAGGAACACCTAATATAGTTGAGAGGTAGCAAACAAGGCGTGAATAGAAATGAAGCCAGGAGAATTGTAGAACCAGCAGCCTTTCGTTGGATGGGTGTTAAGTTTGGTCGTGTGCCCAATACGTGTAGGCAGCATCAAGGTCAGCACTGATTATGTAGAACAGTCATTGAGTGTCACAGTTGTGGCAACAGCCCTGACTCATCTGTGAGGACTGTTCCTCAGAGCGAGTAGATGCAAGCAGATCCTCGGCAGGCACAGAAGCAACAGCAGCGATGGTCATGTGCTGTGTACACAAACACACACAGCGGAGGATTGCAATGTTAGAAGATGCATACCTTCATACACAGTGCTCAAGTAACTATGCCTGCAGCTAGGTTGAGCGGTATATACCCAAAATATAAGGAAAGAAGTTGAGAAGTGTCAGCTTATAACATGGACAGTACACAGTATCAGCCACAGTGCATCAAAGGCATGATGGAAAGATGTTTTAGAGTAAGGGCTTTTCCCCACTAGTAGTGATCAATCTTTTATTTCTCTAGTGCAAGAGTTATTTTTCTGAAATATTTCTATAGATTACAAGAGACCGTTTCTTAATGCAGGGCACTCTAAAAAATCTAAGAGTGTCAGTGGAAGATTAGATTTGCCCATTCATAGGCAATGCTCTTGTAGTGAACACCTTTAAGTACCAATACAAGAAATAGTGCTGTTTACACAAAGGCAAGCTTCAACAGTGAGGATTACGACATCACAAAGATCAGAGTGACATTTATAGATCTGTAGTGATGGGCACCACTGTATCTGGAACCCACAATTACAGAACACTTTGAAGCGTCCCCATCTGGTTTCTTGTTGGCATTAAAACACAGGGTATGAAGGATGTACATACAGAATATTGAAATTCTAGAAGAAATATCACAAAGCTTTTGGCTTATTTGGGGTACAAGGTAATTGCTTCTATAGATTAATAGAAAAATAATCATTATTTAATTTTCTAGTTCTGAACATTGTGCCATCAAAGTTGGTGAATTTTAACATAAAGGACCTGATAGAAAATATCTTTGTCTACATGGACAAGACGGTTTCTTCCAAAACACATACTCTTTTAAAGAAATCAGTCACAGATAATGCAGAAACAAATGCACATAATATTCCTTAAATATAATATCTACAAAGCCTGTTTTGGAAATAGCTTTATTTATTAATATGTACATTAGTGGTCCTTTGTCTATAATAAATATATTTGGGAGAAAGCAATGTTTTGTGTGTTATATATTTTCAGGAAGAGAGGGTTTATTTGGGCTCATAGTTTGAACATACAGTCTGTCCCTGAAAAGAAGGGATGATGACAAAAGCATGAGGCAGGTAATCACACTGCGTCACATTCAGGAAACTTGGGAGAATGAAAGTCCATAGTCATCTCACTTACCTGTTTTATTGGCTCTGACCCCAATCCATGGAATAGTACAGTTAGGTTGGGTCATCTGGACCCAGTTAAACAAATCTTTCCCACAGAAATGTCTCTTTGACTACATGATATCCTAGAAGGTGACAGGGAGTATTATCCACTGCAATTCCAGAAAGTCCAGCCACTTCAGTGAGCGCTGACATCGAAGCCACTGTCAGGACCTTGAGAATGATCCTGTGTTATGTGACATTCTTCATGCTTCATTCTCCACCTCGCCTCTGGGGTGTAAGCTTCTTAACAGCTCCTGACCAACAACCTGGACAAAACTGAAGAAGGTTCTAAAGGACCATGGCCACTCTCTTAGCTTGTTAGGTAAATCTATACAGAGAATGTAAGGATTCACTGTTTGAGTCACATACCATATAAAGAGTGAATGATGCACAGTAGGAAAAGCTATAGCCCCTCACTCCTCAGTATATTAAATGATTTTGTCTAACCATAGACAAGATCAAACAAAGGGCAAATATTTTGTAAGTTCATAAGTTTCAAAGGAAAAGAAAGCAGAGAAACAAGCAAAATTTACTACACTCGTACCATGAGAAAACAATGACTGTCAATACAGGTGTTACTCTGGAAGGTTTGCGATTGGATTTGGCTCCTTATATAGTGTAGTGAGTGAGCTCATATGTCCAATGTCTTCTGTATTACATTACTTTTATAGGTACTTCCTTCTATGTGTTAGAGGTGAGATATATATATATATATATATATATAAATATATATATGTATATATATATTTATATACCTTCCAAGGATGTAGACAAGGGCTACATTTTATCTTGAGATATGGGAATCTGACTTGGATTAAAGCCTTTATGGTACCTGGGTATCATAAATTCCTCCTTAGTCCCATTAAGCAATCTACTTTTGACTTGACTCACTACTTGAATCAGACACAAACCCTTGAAGTCCTTTGCATTCTCCTGAGCCCCATTCAATCTATATGGCACCAAATATTAACTTGTAGAGAGAGTAAAGGGGGGATACCTCCCCTCTAAGGAGAAAAGTATTTTTAGTGTTGCTTATATTCCATGGATATCAGATAAACTTTAATGTAAGTATTGAAAATTCTGATGCTGTCTTCCTAAATACTTTAGAAATAGCATTTAGCTGTCACTGTGGGAGAAAATTTAGGAAAAATTCACCACAGATAGGATTACATTTGTCTTCATTCACTCTTGTGAACTTCCTAGGTACCAGAGCATTTTGCTTTTACTGTGCTGTCATTCCTGAAATTCAGATCACACTAAAACCCTTCTAATTACTCAAGAGAGGATCTGAGTGGGTTTAGTATCATGCCATGAATACCAATGACGAGGGCTCTATGATAGCTCAGGTTCTTCCATGCACTGGCTCTTGGAGGATTCCCTCTCCTTTCTGATGGGAAAAGCGAGCCTCAGAGAGGCAAAGAAAATATCCTAAGAGTCTGGATTACTAAAAGAATGCTCAGAGGATGGAGCAGCCTGACCAGAAGTTGGAGGTCAGTCAGAGTGAAGTTGACTTGGACCAAGGCTCCTTTCATTTCCCACCAGGACTCCCTGCTGCATTCAACAGGAATTTAAAATAAAAGCACATGAAACAAGACAATGGAATTCACCAAGCAAAGGCACAAACTATCTACAGTAAAAGTAACTATCTTCAACAGGCAAATGATAGTGGGCGGCAGAACAAGCTGAGCCATACACTGGACATGCCTGGTCAAGAGACTGAAAATCCAGAGTGCCTGCTTTGCAACCACTTCCAGTCACCTCTAGTGGCTGACTTCTCCTGGACTTTTGAGTAACATTAAGGTTTGTATGTATGCATTCTCTGCAGCTGATGGGCAAGCGAAGATATTTTGTTTTAACAATATACCACTGTAGAAACTTGGATATTTTTCAAAAGCTACCCTATCAAAAAACAAAGAAACATAACTGTGTTTACATATTTGGTTTAATTATTGTATAAAATTAGGTATTCTTTCTCTATGAGGAATGGTTCAATTATTTTTATTCCCCAAATCTCACCTAGTTCATAGAAAATGCCAGGGCTCTTCATCTCTTCCTGAAATTCATGCAAAGAGTCCTCATTTCATTACTGTGAAGTAGAAAATGATCTAAGTTGTAATGATTATATGTTAATGTCTGTGGCTACCATTTTAAAATCTTTATTATGAACAGCTATTATCATCAGGAATGGAGTCAGTCTTCCATTGCTAAGCCTCAAATGGCCATATAAAGGGATTGTTAATCCCACATCACAGATGAAGGGGCCAAGACACTGAATGCCACATGCCACTGTCACATGCCCTGTATGACACTAGAATATACTGGTTCTATATCCAGGATTTAATCTCAGAATCTACAGTGTTTGAGTTTGCCCTCTTAAATATAAAAATAATATACTGAGTTACATTTTCATTTTGTTGTACTGAATACTGAAACAAACCTGGGACTCCCAATTACTGTCATGTAAATTGTTTGTGCAATATTATAAAATGGTGACACATTTTGGCAAAGGATAAATATAGTTAAAGATCAGTAATGTTATTTTAATTTACCTTTCACAGCACAACAAAAATGCAAATAAATTTGGCATGTTACCCCACTTTCAAGTCCTAGGAAGAATTGTAAAGCAGAAATAAAAATATATAAAACCAACTCCGTAAATCCTAATAACCTTCAAGGATGGCCAGTGGACATTCTTTCTAGGAATTTCCATATTCTTCATTTGACACCTCACCACCTAACATAATTATTGATAAAGGATTGCCAAGCAGTAAACCTGGGCTTCTGAGCTCACTCAAATCATACCCTAAAAAAACATAGTGTTTATCTATTTCAAAGAGATAAGAGTCTCCCCACCTCCTCTACCATGCGAAGAAGAGAAATAAAAAGTCCAACAATTTAAAGTAATTATTTCATTAAAAAGTAACTAAAAGGAACAAATAAGTGAATGTCTTCTCTAGGCCTGTCATTACTGAGGGCTTGGTGATTCAAGGCTTTTGTTTGTGACACTGTGAGTGCACATACCAATCAAATGACAATACATTCAAAATGAAAAAGTACAAGGTGATGGAGGTAAGGGTGAAGAGGGGAGGCTTGCTCTAAGTTAGTTCAAATAGTTCCATAAGAAAAAAAATGTCACTAATGTAGCTATCTTCAAATGGAGATTCTTCAATGCTCCTCATCTACTTTAAGTAGAATGGTCGGCGCTTGGGGACTATCCAGGCAACCAGTTGTCTGTCATTTTTTTTTTAGTTTTGGAAGCTGCTTGCTCTGCACTTCCTGCTTATTCTGATACATTTATCTTTCTCAGGTCTCTGATGTTGTTGAAGACTAGATAGTTATAGTCTCAGAGTTAAGTTTTAAGTTGTTTAGGAATTAAAAGGATGTTCTAGGTCTAAGAAGATGTCTTTAAGTTGGTAACGCAAGCTAGAATGAAAATGGGTTAGGTATAGAAGTTTAAACTCATCGAGATAGATAGATAGTAGAATATTATTAGTTGCCAAATACATATGGACTGGACATTGAGAATGTATGCTATTCCTTATAATTTTCATAATTGTTGCTCAATTTTTCTTATTGTATTGTAATTATTGTTATAAGAAAAAGAGACTTTTATTGGACTAAAAGGAGGCAATATTGGGGGGAAAGATACACCTTAAATTTTCAAAAAAGGTAGGAAGGAGAGGTGAAAGAGGACAGGAGGGTGGGACTGGGAGGGGGGAAGAGAGAGGGCTGTGACTGAGACATGACTTGAGGAAATAAATAAACGTTAAAAAAAAAAGAAAAAAGAAAAAAATGTACTAGTACCTGAAGAATAGGCCAAAGTCATTAAGTGTTGAAGGAAGAAAGAAAAACAAAGGTATAAACATCTATCCTAAGGAAGAGGAAGTATGCAAAGCTTAAGAGAAAAATGTAGTCTTTGGAAATCAATCTGGCAAAATCTTAGAGAATTTGGAATAGTTCTACCTCAAGACCTAGCCATACCACTCCTGGGCATATATCCAAAAGATTCTCCACCAAACCACAAGGACATAGCCTCAACAATGTGCATAGAAGCTTTCTTCATAATAACCAGAAATTAGAAACAACCCAGATGTCCCTCAACCACCAAAGAATGGATAAAAACTGCAGTGCATTGCATAAATTCCATTTACACAACTATCAGAAACAAGGAAATCACGAATTTACAACCAAATGGATGGAACTAGAAAAGCTCATCCTAAGTAAACTAACCTACACTCAGAAAGATACACATGGTATGTACCTAAGTAAACTAACCTACACTCAGAAAGATACACATGGTATGTACTCATTTATAACTGGATGTTAGCCATTACATAGGACAACCATCCTATAACCCCCAGACCCAAACACACAGGAACCTAGCATGAATATCCTACAGAAAACTCCACCAGCAGCGAGTCATGGACCCTATTGCTTGTTAGTAAAACACCTTTCCCTAGCTGGGCTACCATATCAAGCCCCAGTACAGGAGTAAGTTCTTAACCCTCACGTGACTGATGAACTGAGGGGGTTTGATGAGTGGGAGCTACTGTCATCTGAGGAAAAGGAGAGGATGGAGAGGAGTGAGGGACCAGGAGGGTAGGAGGGGAGGAGAGGAGGGGGTGTGAGATAAAATGCAGCAAGAGACTCACACTGATAATCTCAAGGACCCTGGCTGAGCTTGCAGCTAGCCACTGACCATTCTAAGGAGTTCTTTGTTTATCTTCTGGTAAATTAGTTTTGTAACATTCCCATAATTTCCCCGAAGTTCATATATCTTCAGAATGGATAAGACACCAAGTGAAAGAAGGAATCAGTCATGAGGCCA
>CAJQZJ010032066.1:1614240-1625351 GCA_907164525.1 Lophiomys imhausi | reverse complement strand
TGGTTTCCAATAAAACATTCCTTCATGATTAATCTTAAGTCCCAAAGAAATACTATTCTAACCACTTTGTATGGAAAGTAAAAGAAAATAGTAGGATGCAACAGCAGCTGAAGTTTGCTTTAACAATAACGTGATATTCTTGCAGCAAACAGTCACTCCTTTACTTTACTTTGCACATTATGGCAGGAGTTTAATTAAAACTACAGGGAGACAGCCTCATGAGAAACTTACATGTAGCACACCTGTGTTTCTAAAAGGAACTGCCCACAGTCTGAAGAAAATCAGAAAAGAAAATTCTTCATAAAACTTCCACATGTTTGAACATTAGAAAATGGAGCAATAGTTCATAGTACATCTTTTGCCAGAATAAAATCTTTTCCTGTAATATTTTTCCCAGAAACATATGCAAACAACTTTCCAATAAGAATTTTCTACTCCTGTTACCAGTGCTGTTGTTCAGCGTTGTGCTGAAGCTAGTCTCAGATTTGTCACATAACATATGCTACTCTGGAAATCCCTATGGTTTCCAGGCTGACCAGACAGCTCACCCCAACCCTTGCTTTAGCCTTCAGAGTCCCAGGATGACAGGTGTATAGGGTCATGCCCTAATATAAGAGAAATTCAAATTGGTAACTCAATTCCTTGATATCCACACTAAAAACCTGACAAAACGCTAAGATGAGAAGCACAAATTTTCGCAAGAAAATAAAGCTTGAAAGAAAGTAGGCTATCATCATAACTTGGAAACTAACAGCTATTTGGAAGCTTCAATAGAAAGGAATCATAATTTTGAAATCTACACTCAGGGAACAATAAAAGTACAGCAGGAATAGCCTATTCTCAAGTAGAAGCAATAATAAGACCACAGGCACCAGAATCGAACTGTGGAAGGAAAATGCCTCTTTCTAGGATTTTTTTTAGCTATACACTGGGCAGATGTGAAGATCGATGGCTATAGTTCTTGCCTTCATTTTATCTGGCAGAGCTACTTAGAAAGAACTGGTAACATTGATGTTAGAGGTACTGCACTCATTAAGCCTTGAAAATTTCCTGTAGTAATTGTGAATTTATTTGTCAGATTTATTACCTTGACTTGAGAGTGGAGAATGGAAATATCTTCTTCTTCTTCTTGTTGCTATGGTAGTGGTTCCTATTTTTTAAGCCTGTTCATGTTATGTTCTCTGGCCATGTCTGAAAAGTAAGAGGCGCTGACCCCCTTGAGGAGCTGGGACACAGCTCCAAATCACCGTAACAAAATTACTCTAAACGTGGTGGATGGAATGGAAAAGGAAGTAATAGAGTATGAGGATGGCTGAAGTGTGCTTTAACAATAGCATGGTATTCCTCTAGCAAACACTCACTCCTAGCTTTTCTTTACTTTGCACATTATGGCAGGGGTTTAATTAAAACTAAAGGGAGTCTCAGGCCCATGAGAATCTTACATGTAGCCTACAACACCTGTTTCTAAAAAGAACTGCCCACAGTCTGTAAAAGATCAGAAAAGAAAACTCTCTAGAGCACGTCTGTAGGTTTGGCTGTGTTTGCAGATGGCCACTGTAGTGCGTTGTGAAAGCAGAGCATTAATAGAGAAAGATTGTTTGTCTCAGCAGACTGACCTCCTGTTATTAGCACCCTCACCTTTGCAAAATAGGAAATTATAGTTCTCAACATTGACATTGCTTTGGTAGGCTTTTCTACCAAACTACTCTAAATACAAGCCGCTCATTTCTGCATAAAATTATTTCCGGGGGAATGGATAAAACACTCAGTAGGCAAGTGTGAAGATTGGGGTTCATATCCTTAGCTCCCTTGTAAATTCCCAGTCAGCAGGGTGGCCCACCTACAATCCCAGTGCTTGAAAGGTAGAGTCAGAATTCCCAGAGGATGCTGCCTAGCTAGACTAGCCATAGAGACAAGCCCTAATTCAAGGCTTAATACATAAGGAGGAGACCGAATGAGAAGGATGCCCAGCGCCACTGTCAGGACTCTATAGGCACCCACATGTGTGCACACATGCACACAGCAACATAGGCCCACACATGTGAGCATGCCTAAAGATACATATGGATATCACATAACCTATACATGCAAACAATAAAAGACAATCATATCAGCCAATATTTTATATAAAAATGTGCTTGTGATGATCAAAATATATGCATGTATGAAAATGTCACAATGAAACCCATTATTATGTAGGATTTCTATACACAAAGCAAACAATAATTTGTTTTTTCTCATTGAATTTGCTTGTGTGAGATATGTGTGTCATGCTTGTGTGTTTTATACTTATGTTTTCACCTGAGTGCACATACATGCCCTCTTGTATGTGCGCATACAAAGCGCAGCTCTCACAAGGTGGTAGGAAGGAACTGACACAGGAGAGTTGTCCTCTGCCGCTCATGGTGTCATGTATACGTGTGGAGGATATATTTGAGAATGAAGTCTGCCTTGCTAGAGTGCATAGAAATAAAAACCCTCAGGAACCTCTCCTGCCTTTTTCATGCAGAAGTTTCTATTGACTATAGCTCTTCACACATACCTCAGGAAGTGGACAGATTCTTTCACTGACTTGGAGGATCAATGTTTAACATCTACGAGGACAGGGGCTGATCAAATATCTTTCTCTGTTGCTCTCCACCTAATTCCCTTGATACAGGGAGCTCCTTTGAACATGAAGCTGCTGTTTCAGCAAGTGTGGATTTCCATTGAGCTTCTAGGATCCCCATTGCTGTCCAATTTTGGAGTTATTAAAAAAAAAAGACATATCTGGTTTGCATACGGATGCTGAGGAATCAAAGTCAGTTCCTCACGCTTGCTTAGAAAGGACTCTTATACACTGAGCTATGTTTGGCTTTTGTATAGATGCTGGAGATTTCAACTTAGTTCCTTATGCTTGTGTGTAGTAAGGGCTCTTACACACTGACCCATACCCTCAGCCTCCTGAATAATTTGTTGTTCTTGTTCTTCCCTCCCTCCTCCTCTCCCACCTCCCTTTGTTTCTTCCTTCCTGTCTCCTTCTCCTGTTCCTGCTGCTCCTGTTGTTTTTCTTTGTGAATGTATTGTGTGTGTGCATGTGTGTTTACACTCACACACACACTTGTGTGCCAAGCATGAGTGAAGGTCTGTGAGGAATGAGAACAACTCTCAGGTGTCAGAGTTACCACCTAGTGACATCTGTGGGTTGAACCAGTTCAGGTTTTCAGGCCTGCTTGTGAGCACCTCAACACACTGGTGGTACATCTCACAGTTTGTGGTGACTGTATCTGTCCCATGTTACTCTAACTTGAGTGTGTGCAATGAGGATTTTATCCTCACTTTCTAAGATCTCTACAGATGACATCTTGGAGTCCCAATAAAAAACGATTATGGGCAGGCAACAGCTGGAAAAGAATAGCATCCTTTACCCATTCAACTGATTTGAGATACTATTCACACTCACATATTGATTTCATAAACTGGAGTAAATAGAAATATAATGTCGTTATTCAACTTTATTATACAATTAAATTTTAAACACTGTTTTTCCAAGTTAGCAGAAGAGTCTGCCAATCTTCTTGAGATATGTTTGAAAGGTTAGAGTCAGTAGAAACTTTTGTATAGAAAGGCAGGAGACTTTCATGACAGTATTTCCCTTTACCCGAGCAGGCCAGAGCTTCATTCCCAGACACTTCCAACAGACTTCATTCATGATCACTTCTCAGCCTAAATTCATCCTCAGCTGTTTGGTGGCACTATGTCTTCTAACAAGGTGCCATGATTGTTTTCCTAGGACACACATTCCAGTCAAATGCAGGATTCAGTAGCAAACATTACAATACTATTACTTCAACAGAGTTCTCTTTATCTCGCTCAGTGTGTTAAATAATGCATGTTAAACCTTAAGTGCCAAATTAATAATTGTTAATTGCTGAAGAAAATGTTGCACAGTAGAAGTGGATATATCCCTGTGCCACATGGAAGAGTCGGACTTCTGGGAGACTCTTGGAAATCTACCACACAGAGATGCTCTAATGCTCTTTAGTGTCCCAGAAATCAGAAGTGTTTATGAACAGAGTACCATGTTGTTATAAAAGTAAATTGTGTTGTCCCCAAATTACAGTTTAATAATGTGACTAACAGCCAAAAGAAGGAGTTTTCCAAATGACCTTCAAAGATTCATATATGGTAATCTGACCTACCACTTTCAGTTTAAATTCCAGTAGACAACTTAACTAGCTTTTCTCTACTTCGAACAAATATGAATGCCTTTGATAGCTAGTTCTCAGGGTCCACCTTTTCTCCTAAAGCCCAAATAACTGTAAGCTAGTGTGTCAATAAATTGCTTGTGTACTTTTAATCTTTCAACAAAGCCTGGATTTTGTAACTTGCTTGGAATTTATTCCCCTATTCATGTGACACCTATGACTGGCCACATGAGATTCATTAAGGCCAAAAGGCTGCCCCATGTTGGACTTATATAACTATATAAGTGAGTTACTTGTTTAAATGCTTATTTAGTTATTTATTCATTTGTTTCTTTATTTTTCTACTTACTTACAGTACTGGGAGAAAAACCCAGAGCCTTACAAATACTAGGCAAGTATCCTATCAATGAATTATCCTTCAGTTCCTTTCATTTTTTTTAAATTTCAAATTCTTATGAGCAATGGACAAAGGTTCGAAGATGGGCAATGTCTGTCTTTGTTACACACTATTCATTTGACTGCTACATGCATTGAAATGGGAATTCTTCTACAGAAGGGATAGGTCTTATTCATCATTGTACCCATTGCATCTTCCAAATAGCTAGTGTTTCATAAAAGTTTTCTGAGTGAGAGATGGGCAAACTAATTATTAGTGGGTATGTCTCAAAGACGGTTAAAACAACCCTGGCAAGCCCTTTCACACTTGGTTTGTTTTCAAAGATTTTCTCACAGGAACTAACAGATCTGAATGAGATATTTCTCTCAATTCCTCATTTATGAGAGCAGCCTTTTCATATTTGTGGTCATGAACGATTAAGGCCTCTCAGCGGAAATTATTTTAATTACAGAAATCAGAACAGCTTAATTGTAAGTGTGCAGTGTGAACATTTTACAAATGAGAACACTTGCTTCCCTCCTTTCCCATTAATAATTCTTGTTACACACAGCAAAAGTATTGAAGAAACTGTAGCATTCTTGTACATATTATTCTTGTATGTAACCATGGAGAGGAATCTAAAATGTTAATGTAGGAAGACTATGAAGCCACTGGTACAAACCTTTCTTCACTAATAATTTTATGAGCTGGGACTGGAGAGATGGATCAGTGATTAGGAGAATTGTTTTCTAGAGAACTTGAGTGTGGTTCCTTGAGTGGGGTTTACTCCCAAGTGTCTGTAAGTACGGCTGCAAGGAATCCAATGTCCTTTTCTGGTTTCTTGGGTATCTGTACCACATGTGGCCTATATTCACATAGATATATACATACATGTAAAATAATTTAAAAATTATTTTGTGAGTTAAATTTTTCTCATGGAGTTAGATAATAAAGCTGAAATCCATAACATGAAGGAAAATCTGGGGAAAATTATGCTCTAGTAACTATGGAAACACTATAACTGTCTATGTGTACAGATAGCTAACATAGACATGAACACCTTGGAAAAGTGGAGGGAAAATGAAGATTCTTGACCCTCTGGCATTTCTGGAGTGATAACATCACATATGAAAGCATATGCAGTATTTCAACCTTTACTCTTACATTATATTTGTCACTTCTGCCACATCCTTGTTTCTGGACGTCGTATAAACTTCAAAAGGAACTATTGTTCTGCTGCATAAGTGCTTGCACTAAGTATGTAACACCGTTGGTGAGGAGGTAGGATTCTAGAAAGACCTATGTCATTTCCTTTTCTAAAACCACCTGTTACTCAAGGCACTATTTGCAATCAGCATGCCATTCGATGACACACGTGGGTTTTGTCCAGTCTCAGTAAGCATGAGAGGAAGGATGAATACTACAACCATTCTTCCTATGCATTCACAATGTGATTACATCAAGGATGGGTGATCCTTTCTTGAGTACTAGCTTACAGGCAGCAGGGTGAGTAGGATCACGAATGGGGAAATGTGAAGTCATGCAGGCAAGAATGAGGGTGAAATCTGAGTTTTGAAGTTCTGATAAGAGGAGTTGATAATGGCAAACTCTGAGAGAAATTTTCAGAACGCTGGATGGCAATTTGTAGACTGCAGTGGGTTATGAAGGAAAAGAGAGAGAGGGAGAGAGAGAGAGAGAGAGAGAGAGAGAGAGAGCAGGAGAGACCACAGGAAGATGCAGCAACAACCTTGTAGGTAAGTTATGTTAATAAATATTCCTGAATGAAACTAAGCATGGATTTGGGACTAATGAGTAAGCGCACAATGAGAGTGAGACTTAAAGGCCATACCTCTGACTTCACACTTGTCAAACTGTTGTGGTAACTGTCATTTCTAGTGTAGGTTTGTTTAATAAATAGCCAAACACTCCATAATATGCCCAATTAATGGATAAGCAATACACTGCTAGGAATTGTAATGAGGAGAGCGATGTAATCAAAGTGGCATCTGACAAAGGTACTCTGGGCTTCCCAAGTAAAGGATGTATGTCGTGAAGCAGCAATAGCCCAGGCTTGTGGTAAATGGAATTTAGATTTCAGCACATTAATAGGAAAAGGGAAAATATAACTTTGATGTGCTACAAAAAGAAAATGACTTTTTGAGAGGCTACCATGTGATATGTAGTGCTTAAGTCTATTAAGTTCAATTTACAGTAGCTTAAGTTGTGGGACTAGTAGGTTACTCAAAAGAAAGTATGAGCCATGAAGGCCAAAGTAAGGCTAGAGCAGGAGCTGGGGACGGCACATACACAGGATACGGACTACCTATGTGCTGGAAGCACTCTGACACACTTGCAAGTCTCTTGCATCTATTTTTGACTCAGCCCTGACAAGTTGAGGGAAAATCCCATTGTATAGCTAAATTATGAGAGGCTGACATTAAACTGACTTGACCTCTAAAACTGTGTTTTAAAATTCTGCTTACTTAATGTTCTGGATTCTCTTGAGGAAAGTGATCTTAAATACCACAATAAATAGGTTTATATATTCTAAATTAATTTGAAGAACACAATTATGAAATAGGTTTACAGTCAGCTCCGTAGCAGTGCAGATATATGAGCCTGCGGGAAATTATATATATCCCAAAAGCGACCTGCCAGTCAGATGATCGTCCAGATTCTAGACTGAAACTCAACAGTCAGCCATGACTTGCAGGGCAGGGGTGACACTGAGCATCCTACAAGACTCATTTGAAAACCCACAAGATTCACTGAAAATGGCCCGATGCCTCTTCTGGTGGTAGGCATTCGAGAAGAATCAATCTTAACTTTGTCAAGAAACAGCATTAAATCTATGGAAATGAGTCATGTGACTTGGTGCACCTCTAGCAAGAGACCACATCTGTCAGTGCTTGGAAGCATGTTGAGGACTGAGCACCCTAGAGAGCTTCCTTGATCTGTGGTCATAGTTTGGTACTTATTTGTTTGTTACTGATACTTACAGACATTGACATCTGTCAGCTACTATATTAATTAGTCTCTTCTCATTCCCCAGGGCAGACTGAAAATCGCACAGCAATCCACCTGTGAAGATCTGGGACCTTCTTGGTGCTTATCACATTTAGGGACTCCAGCAGCGTTACATGCAAGGTTTCCAAGGCTCTTGTAATGACAAATCTCTCAATTAAAAAAAAAAAGTCATTCTCTAAACTACCCAGTAATCAAGTTGCTAAGAGACAAGCAACATTTGCTTATCTAAATACAAGAGATGGATAGGGCATCTTCAAAAACCCCAAGAAATCTGCAGAATATGGCATTCAAAGATGTTATCTTAAATTAAGATTTTCTTTTCTTTTTTTTGATATCGAGACATATCAGCTCCTGACAGCACCCCCTATTCTACTCCAAGTAGAAGATAAGCATCGAAGAATCTCCACTGTAAGATGGTTGAATTAGTGGCAAGCCTTTCTCTTGGCATGAAAAAACCCCTTGCACCAACTGCAGACAGACTGCTGTCCAAAAAGGACAAAACTTGGTAGCAGGGAAGTCGACAGCCTAACTCTGCCATGACAGGGTAGGTAAGTCCTTCATAATCCCTGCTCTACAACAAATGTCTGTCAGAGAAACAGGACCCAAAGGCTGAAGACTGATGCAGGAATGTATGGAGAGAAAATGGGAACTGTCCAGGCAGTCATTGGTATGTCCTTTCTTAGTTTTGGAAGCTGCAGGCCCTGCAGCACTTCCTATATAAGCAGATATATTTATCCCTCTCAGGTCTCTGAGGTGGTTGAAGAATAGACAGCTAGAGTCTCATAGTTAAATTTTGAGGTGTTTAGGAATCAAGAGGGTGTTATAGATCTAAGAAGATACTCTTAAAAGTGTGTTGCAAGTTAGTATGAATGTTGAGTCAGATATAGACCTTTAAACTCATGGAGATGGTTATATAGTAGAATGTTAAAGTCAGGGGCCAAATATGTATAAACTGGACATTGGGAAGGTATACTGGGCCATTTAACTCTCATAAATGTGGCATATTTATATTTGTTGTTTTGTATAATATTTACTGTTATAAGAGAAGGAACCATCTGTTGGACTGAAAGGGGAAACTTCTGGGGGGAAGAGGGTGGAAGGGCGGGATAGGAAGGGGGAATAGGGAGGGGTTTGTGACTGAGATGTAACTTGAAGAAAAAAAATAAAGTATTTTTTAAAAAAAAGTCTATGTTTCTAATGTGAGAATTTGAATCACGGACAAAAATGTGTTAAGAAAAAGACAAAATCTCTTTTTCTTATAACCAAGGGAACTTTCAGGATAATTAGCTATACTATTAGAATTCCTTGGATGAGTTCCTGAGTTTTTGTTATCTTAGGTAGAAATATAATGTATTAAATTTTCATCTCTGCTCTATCCATTTCATTAGAGATTAGCCATGTGTGGCTCCTGAGCTGTGGAATGTGGCTCATCCAAAAGGAGACTTTTCAAACTACATACTGGAAAATGAATAAGTGTATAGTTAATATAAAGAGAAAACTCGGGGAATCAAGGCTTCAGGTGCTATTACATACAAAGGACTCACTTTGTATAAAACATAGGCACCCTCAATGCTCTCTGTACACAAATAAGTCTTTTGGGTCATTTAATGTTTTGACAGATATCCTTAAAGAGCCTATGTTTAAAGGCTAAATATTAAGCTATTGTTAACTTTTAGTTTATACTTTTGAAGATTTATTTATTTTAATTTTATGAGTATTTAGATACATATATATATGTATGTATTATATATATATATATAATACATACATATATATATGTGAACCACATTCGTGAAATTCTTACAGAGGCCAGAGGAAGGCATCAAATTCCCCAAAACTGGCATTACGGATGGTTGTGAGCCTCCTTGTGGTGCTGGGAACCAGATGTGAGTCCTCTGAAGAACAGCAAAGTGCTCTTAACACCAAGCCATCTCTAGTTTATAACGCTTTGTAAAAACAGAGATGTGGAGATGATGACTGTGCTGATTATACACATGTCAATGCTTTAAGTAAATTGAATTAAATAAAACATTATTAATTTTTCACTCGTTTGCTCTCTACTTAAACTTTTAAAGTATATATGTTGCTCAAATCATCCTGCTTCATGGCATTCCTGAAAAGTTGGGAAGATTTATATTCAAAGAACATCTTTATCACTAAGCAAGGAAGAAAGGAATTGCAGCACAGGGCCCATGCCACTGCAATTCAACACTAGCCAATGAGATGAGAGCCACAGCTATCCTGTAGGACTCACAGAGGGCAAGATTGCCATTGTGCGTATGAAGAGTCCTTACCATGGATGCTGGGAAGTATTCCCTGTGAGCTTCTATTCACATTAGAGGGGAGACACGTTGGTACTGACTGCTATGGAGATATGTGAGGCCCAGCTGCTAAGACCCATTTCTGTGGAGTACAGTTCTAGAAGTGCAGTGAATACAAGGAGAATCTTTGGGAGGGATTAAAGCAGCACCATTCTTGCCTGGTGCCACCACCAGGAAAAAGACAGGCTTTGTGTAGGTATTGATTTGTTGTCACTTGATTAAGGAATAATGTTTGCTTCATGTTGATGGCTGACACAAAGCTTTAAAGAAGACTTATAAAGCCAAAGACTAGGGGCCAAGTAATGGTGTCTCCCGAAGTTCACTGGGTGTATTCTCTAAACACAGCACACATCATCATGCTGAATGCTTTGAATGGCCTCGCCTCCACAAGCTCTATGTGCCCTCCTAAAACATGGCTTAATTTGGTTTTTGTGTCTTAAGTTTTGCCAAAGGAAGAAGTAAAGAAAAGCATCTATCTCTTATGAAGAAGAGTCCAATTTCAGTAGATGGAAACAAACAGTGAGAGCAGGACCAGGTCAAGACCACAGTGATCAGTCTGTGTCATCAGACTGGATCATGGATGTTCAACCCAACTGGTTTCAAACTAAACATTGATGAACTCCAGATTTTTGCTATGTAGTCACACACCCCAGGTTTGAAATCACATTTTATATCAGTCCTCCCAGTTTTAAAATATTGTTTGAAATCTTAAAGAAGCCATGCCAGATAAAACATGGGTCAGATTAGAATAAGGTTCACCAGTTGCCCTTTGGTTTAGACTCTAATATTTGGCCGGATGAAAAATATTCTTTTGGATTTCTATCAAACATCCTTTTCTTGTTCTCATTTCTTCCTCTATTTTATGCCTTCATATATTTTTTTATTAAGTCATGGTATTGTAGTATAAAGAAATTAATCAATAAATTTCACATGAAATACATAAAAATGAGGTAAGTAGCTCCTGTTTACCTTGAAATTTGAAATGCAAAATTGAGGCAAGATCAAAACACACACACACACAGACACACCGTATACCACCTCAACATACACACACATACACACACATACCACACATACACCCCTCATCTCCCCCCACACCACACACACCATACACACACCACACAGAGAAAGACATATCAGAATACATACATACACACACACACACACACACACACACACACACACACACACACACACACA
>CAJQZJ010032066.1:1604023-1614230 GCA_907164525.1 Lophiomys imhausi | reverse complement strand
ACACACACACACACACACACACACACACACACACACAACTCTTGTTTACTTTCTTAATAAAAACACAAGGGCGGGGAACTGATATGTAGGGACACCCCACTCCAGAGGAGTGGGATGGAAGGGTTAGGGGGTAGAGGGTGGGAGGGCGGGACTGGGAGGGGTGGAAAGAGGACACTGTGATGGAGATGTAAGTTGAAGCAATAAATAAATAAATTTAAAAAAAGAAGAATACAAGGGATTACAACTTGTGGCAGTCCCCTTCGAGGGGTGATTGCATGTTTGGTCTGGATGGTTCTATAAGGGTTTGCCATCTTCTTAGTGCTCTTGGAGCCATGGTCATAATACAAATGATTTACAAGAGGCAAATTGTAACAAAACTTTAAGGATTTTTTTTTTTTTTGCTAAAGAAATACCACTGATACATGTAATGTATAGCATAATTCAAAAGGAAAGCTCAATATCAAATACCTCGCATGACTTAGCAATGTAAAATTACACACAGGCTCAGTAGAGTCAAGCTTTGGAAATAATTCAAGAGCAGGAGGCAGCACAGTAGGACACTGCCTAGTGTGTTAGCATTGGTTAGACCATGAAGATGAATGGGCAGTCATCTCTGTACAGCACTTAATAGGGGGTTGATTTACTCTCATGTATTCTGTATTTTCAAAATAAGTCTTTCTTAGTGAACACATATTGATTCAGTAAGAAAAAAGGACAGGAAAAATGTACAAAACTTTTTTTCTGATGACCAATGGAAATTAAGTACTGAGTTGATTTGGGTTAGAATGACAATTTTCTTTAAATGTTCTTTGTAATTTGAGGGGGTAATTGCACATTTGAGTTGGATGATTCTGTGCCATCCTGTTAGCTCTTTTGGACATGTAATCACAATACAGACAGATCATAAATTGATCAAGACAGAAGAATTTTACAGAATGGAGCAGAAAGTTTAACTTACTAAAGATTTCATGTATCAAGCTGTTGCTTAGGGGAGAAAAACTGTGTCTTTAACATTAAAACAAATCTGCACAAATAAAAACGTCTTTCAACATGGATTCTATTTGCCACCTAAGCCAAAATGTCATGGTACATTTTCCTCCTATCCAAAGTAGATATTTGAAATATTTTATGGAAGTAGTATCATAAATACCTTACTCAGTTATCTTTTGTTTCCAAATGGGGCAGGATATCATAGAAATCATTCTTTCAGTAAAACTCCTTATTGCAAAGGAAGTCAAATTTTCCCTGGCCCAGCTGCTAATTAAAGGACAAAATCCTTAGAAGGAGGAATGTAGAGTTCTGCAAAGGCTTGCTTCTCTGCTATTTTTTTACAGAACAATAAAATCAAGTACTTCTCACTAAATATTGTTAGTTTCACTAAAATATAGCATAATAAATATTGACTTATGATTTGATATATTTTTAGTAAGTGAACGCTTTTTTTACAAAGCCAGAAAAAAATTAAAGTTTTAATACAACATTATTTATAAATGAACATGTTTCTTTATGGAAAGACATATTTGTACTGACTATGAAATGGTATGTGAAATGTTTTTATAATTAATATGTTTATGAAAGTTTAAAATGTCCCATGAATGAATGTTCTTTATTCTCAAGATTTCACAGAAAATGAACACAGAAGCATTCATATTTCTGATTTTGTCAGGTATTGTGAGCCAAAGGGGAAGAAATTTGCATACACAACCAACTGCACTCTGCCGAGTACTAAATATGACAGTGACATTTTTGACATGTAGCACATCCTGCAAGGGCAAAAGTGAATTCAAAAATTCTGTTTATGCAACATACTTAAATGTCATCTGATGTTAACTTGGAGCCTCCATTGATTCTGGCTACAGTTTTACTTCCATCTGAATGTCAAGGTCACCATTATCCTATTACTGACACCCGGAACTGTCCATTTCCCAGTTAGACACAAGAAAATGAAGACTTTCCACACACATTGTTTGAGATGATTACAGTATTCTGAGCATAGGGAATTGATCCATCCTGTTTGTGCTGAATATCGATCAGGTTCAAGAGCCATCATGTCCACACATGGGAAAGCATAGTCAGCCTCTCCATGTCATCACAGAGACGAGAACAGAGGAAATCCACAATATGTAGATGCATCTCCCACTGGTCCAACAAACAAATGGCAATGTGACCTCAGAAGTTCTTTGAAAATATAGTAACATGTGATGTCCCTGTCTAAACTCTTCCTCAATGTATCTCTCAAGCAGTATTAACATTCTACAGTGCATTGATATTACATCAGAGAATGTTTTTGTAACATTGAATCTTGGAAGATGGGACAATAAAAGAGAAATGCTTGAACTTCTCAAGTTTGCCCTTTGATATCACTTACCCTGGGTTACACCCAAATCTGTTTTATGTTCAGACCTAATTACAGGATAACATGTTTCCTAGAGCATTCTGGCAGGAACTGCATGAGTGCACTTAGAGATAAATATCCAATAATAGATGTAGCATTGACACTGGGATAAACTCTCAGGTCCATTTTTGTTTATAGAGTCACTTTTGAAGACTTGTTGAGTTACAGCCGTGAAATTTTACCCTTTGGGCTTTAAAAAAATTGTTATGTACTTTAATTGGTAACAGGTGTATGCTCCCTGTTAGTAACAAAGATATCTTGTCTGTTTGTAGCACACATTTCCCATTGCCCCAGAGTTCTTAGGTTCTGGGGCTTAGGCAAACAGTAGACATGGCACTCAAATTGGCTTTACTGGGTTTATGGCTGTAAATACAGACACTATATCCTGGGGGTAAAGCCAAGGTACTAAAAAAATAGTGAAGAAAATTTGAAGACAGCAAAGGTAAAAATCTAAACATACCAGTGAAATCAAACAAAGCATATTGAAAATTTACCCATTCTTCATATTGTTCCATAATAGTGTATCTCAAACTATGTATGCGGCTCAACTTAGCTACAATCTTTGGTTAAGCATTTATTGTTTCCAAGTATGTCAAGGTTGGATATCTGGTCCTACAGAGCAAACCATGATAAAGTTTGTTCTTAAAGATACCCAGCATGCCAGTTAAACACTACTCTCCTGATGGCCTTTGCCTGTCAGAGAAATAGGAGGTTGTTACAGTGATTTAAAAAAAATACTTCTAATTTCTCCCCATCACAAATAGTAATAGTCTGTCCCCAGACATTTGCAAGTCTGTTATCCTTAATACACCATTTCTAGATACCAGTAACTTCTTAACTGATGAAACCACTCCTTTTATGCTAGGATTAATTAATTTATTAACATATTCATGACCAAGTCTATGCGCTCTTGTCCTTTCTACTCCACCACTGACTCTGTTGATGACAGCCATCTTCCCAAATTCCTTCTGTGTTTACCATGGTGAGGGCCACCATTTTTAGGCCTTTTAAATGTTTTTTCTGTTCAGAATCCCCCTTAAATCCATACATATCTTGTAGATTGCCTGGTCCCTTCTCTTCTTTCCCTGGTTATATGTTTCTGTGCTTTGCAAATAAGCATTTGTATCTTGGTAATTCTCACATCCATCAGCTCAGTGTTGTTGCTCAATGGAAAGGAACTATGTTCCTAAAATCCAGTTTGATATTGGGCCACATCATATCTGCTGGCTGGGGAGTTTGTGTTTCTCTAGAGGGACTCCCTATCTTGTCCACAGCTGATTTAATTCAGAACTCACTGCCTCTCATCTAGATAATTGTAATAGCTTCCCAACCTGAATCTACATAATTGTTTTCTACTTTGTTTATATTCTGTATGAACCATCTTGCTTAAGACAAATAATATATCCACATACTGTCTTTTGAAAAGCCCTTGCTTGTGTAAAGATCTTGAGAGTCTTAAAGCTGAGAAATGATACTCACACCATATGACTCAAGTCTACCTCCTGGCCTCATCTTCACACCCTGTGACCTCACACTCCTGACTAGAAAGAGTCACAGCTATTGCTCCACTTTTACCTTCAGGTCTACTGTCTGTTATCTTGTTTTCTCCAATTTCTCAAGACATATCTATTTTTCCTGGATGACATATTTAACCCGAATCTCACCGTTGTTCTGATTATGACACTTCATTGCAGACAAGTCCATACATTTTCATTCCATATTTGTCATGTTGTTGGTACACAGATGTGAACTGCATGTGCTTGCTGCTGGAAACCACTAGAATGATTCTATTACAGAGTGGTTTTATTAATTCTACACTTATTAGTTGTATGTGTGTGTTCATGAGCGTGTGTGTGTGTATGTGTGTGCGTGCATGCATGTGTGTGTGCACTCGAACGTGTATGTGTGTGTGCATGCGTGTGTGTGTGCGTGCGTGTGTGTGTGCGTGCATGCATGTGTGTGTGTGTGCACTCGAACGTGTATGTGTGTGTGCGCATGCGTGTGTGTGTGTGTGTGTGTGTGTGTGTGTGTGCGCGTGTGTGACAGGCCTGCCATGGAGTATATGTCAAAAACTGAGAACATCTTCGGGGAGTCAGATCTTTTCTTTTGCCGGGTGTTTTCCAAGTGGTGGAACTCATTTCTCAGGCTTAGTAGAGAAGGCCTTGACCTACTGAACCATTTCTCAGCCTTTAAAAGGAAACTTCTCAGGCAGAAGAGGTATGTACAAAATAATTGGTGAGCCACGCAATTTTAACTCATAAGTTTGATTTTGATATGAAGACTTATCTCTTCCTAGTCATTGCTCTGTACTTTGTGTCCTAGGATGCTACATGCTTGAAGCTCAATATATGAAGAATCCTTTCAAAACTCTTCAGGACTGCTCAGGTTCTGCCTGAGCTCTCAGCATCCTTACCACCAAGGGTCCATGTCATCTATGAAACAACAACATATCCTTTAGCATGGAACTTGCAGGCTTAGAGTACACTAAGCTCCTCTCTGTTCCTAAATCATTTATTGCACCGTATTCTCACAGATAAGAAAAATTAGCTTTTACCTCAAACTCTTTCACTAGTTGTTACAAATATTAATTTGTTTAATCTTTGTAGCTTAAGAAAACAAAAGTATTTAGTATATAGAGGACACAAACAAAAGTTTACTGAGAAAAATCTATAAATTGGCTGTTTCATAAAGATCAGACAATTGGTTGGTTATTGTAATCATCCTTCTCAGAGTTTGACAGGTGCTAGGGGCAGGAGAGCAAGAGCCTTGGTTCCCAAGCCTTACCTAGTGATGACTGATTCATTCCCTCTTCAAAATGAGGAAAATGCTAAAAATGGATTCAGCAAGAAGAATGGTGCCCATTTTAATGGAATCAAAATAGTAATATAGCCTTAAAATAAAATAACATAATTCAAACATAGTTACTAAGATGTAGCTCAAAAAAGAATAGGAAGGAAGGACAGGCAAATAGTTTTTAGTGGACTGGAATTAATGGCTCCTGGTTCCATCCTTTACTCTTGTAACTCAGTCACTTCCCAATTCTATATATCCTAGGACAGACATATTTTAGGAAATCTTAAAATTAGTAAGTGCTGTAAATGATTTCAGTAGAAGCAATCAAGCTCTTTTAATCAAGATCCATCTCTCCCTTACTTCTCTAGACTCCGGAGTAGTCTAGCCCATTTGCTATTATTACTTAGAGGAGAATTTGATTTTTTTCATGACACCAAGATTTTCTTCTTCTCTTGTGATTTCCAGAGTTAATCACATTACCTTGGACATACCTCATACATTTTCAATGAATTGCTTTAATAAGCCATTTTGATGGTATGTTTCTTACTTAATGACACGGTTTGGAGAAAAGATCCCTTGGAGCCCAGGACATTTTCAAACTTGTTGTGCAGATGAGAATGTTCTTGAACTCCTGAGCCTTCTGCCTCTACTTCCCAAGTGTTGAAATTAGAGATGTACACTACCACACCTCGGTTTTCTTACTATTTTATTATGAAACTATGTGCTAACGAACTGCAAAGTACCTTCCAAATATAATGATCACAAGGCATCATACGACTTCAAGGATTAAATGCTTACATTGCCTTAACATTTGAAATGGATCTGGGGTAGAGGGCAGGTTGGGGAGAACGAGGAGGAGTTGCAGGGCTGGCAAATTGCAGGCATATGTAATGTGCGAGAGAAGAACTGTTTACGTTGTAAACATAAAAGCCTTATCGATAATTTCAAAAGCTTTATGCATTATTTCTAACACTATGTAAAAGTGAAGTTTTATTGGTCCATTGGATAATCACTGATTACAGAAAAGAATACAAACCGCAGATAAACTTTGAGAAGGTTTTATCTATTCAAGTAATTTTTGTGGTCCTTTCAGTTCCAGAAAATGTCACAAAATCAACTCTAATCAAAACATCACTACAGAAGGCAGGAAAATAATAGTTCAGATGATAGGTACCACTGGTTCTTATTTTATATCTTAAAAAAAATCACAACCTGCAAATATTACAGCAGAGGACAATTTCCTCCATAAATATAATGCACAGTACTTCTTTCAGAATGGTTTTCCACTGTGATCAGAGAGGGCCTGAAGTGGAGATGTTTACTGTGGTAGATGATCTACTTCTTAGTCTTCACATCAAAAAGCATCAATGGGTCAGGAAGTACAGGCAGGATAAAAATGCCTTTGTCTTTCTAAAGCCTAAAGGCGCACTTGCCTTTCACAGTGAAGAAAGATAAGACTAGACAGATAGATGACAGTATTTGTCAATACTGTAGGTGCAGTGGTTCTCAGTCCTGCTACTGACTCAATTTTTAGAAAATAAATAGATGATATGACTTGCACAGTTGCTGGGGCTGTTCTTGGCACCATTGTAGCTTTCACCTAACAAAGTAAGTTGTATGTGTGTGTGTGTGTGTGTGTGTGTGTGTGTGTGTGTGTGTGTGTGTGCATGGGTTGGAGGACAATGATCGGCAGTATTCCGAAAGCATCATCCACTGTCTTATTTACACATTTTGTTTGAAACCCTGTCTCTCTCTAGCCTGGTACTCGCCAAGTCACTGGCTAGTCAGTGAGGCCCACAGGACCTCTGCTTCTCAGTACATACTTCAGTGTCATCATGCCCATACATACTAATCTCTCTCTCTCTCTGTGTGTGTGTGTGTGTGTGTGTGTGTGTGTGTGTGTGTCTTCAGGGATTGACGTAAGGTCCTTAATTTTGTAAATAATTTACTAATTGACCCATATCTGGCTACAATGTTATATTATTAAGGAAATGAGAAAAAAATCATGTCTTTT
Organism: Lophiomys imhausi; assembly: GCA_907164525.1. NCBI lineage: Eukaryota > Metazoa > Chordata > Mammalia > Rodentia > Muridae > Lophiomys > Lophiomys imhausi. Next base: position 1,607,028 of record CAJQZJ010032066.1, on the reverse strand, counting down.
TGTCTGTAAATGGCACTATGGTGGAAGGCAAGACACCAGAGTGATTCTCATATGTGCCTCTGTGGTGACTGATAGAAACTTCATGTAAGCAGACAATCAGTTAGGATCTTTTAGGAAATCCTGCCTAACATGTCTGAAAAGCCTTTAGAGTAGCCGTTAGCACTCATGCTTATTCTCAATAATGCCTGTACATAAAAGCAAAAGACCACTCTTTAGTACAGTTAGAAGGATGAAAAAATAGACTGCACCATTGTTTTGATGCAGTAAATATTATATTATCAAAGCTAGTTGGCACATTTACTTTTAGAGTGTTTCCTGCTCTATATACCAAATATTATTAAGCATTATATAGAGAAGGGTTAGCAACTAAAACAAGGTTGCAGGGGAGGGAGAATTCATACCTAAATACCTAGCTCACAGATCATACCTAAAGTAAAAAGAATCATAGTTGGACAATTGATAAATAATTATTTTACATTAATGTCTTTGATTGAATAGTCTTACATGCATGTGATATATGTAAATACCCTTATGGCCCCCAAATCTAGTAGGTAGCTTAAAAGCTAGCGATAACTTCAGAGGCTTCAGTGTATCTTTATTTGACTCTATGATACAACATCATTTATACCATTGTGTGGTTTTCTTTATCAGTCTGAAGATTTTGAGTTTATACATTTATTCATTTTGTATTCTCCTGAATAGTATTGCTTATTTTTCACATTGTTTGAGATTTGTATAAATGTTTTGTCATCTTTGGTGATTTGAATATTTTTTTCTTGAAATAAGATTTATGAGATATAACAAATCTTATATTTATTATAAGGAGTGTACTTTTGTGTTCCACATGATTCCATAATGTGGGGAGATCACTGTTCATATAGTATAGATGGGGCAATTGAGATGTTTCTAGTTGCACATTTGCTCAAAAATGCTTCTTTGAAAAATTTTCTATGTGTCTACTTAGACACATGTGCATAATCACTCTGGGGAAGAACTGTAGTTATAGGTTATGGATGTGTTTAACAAGACAGGTGTTTTTTATTTGTTTAGCTAAAGTCAGAGTGTTAAACTCACACTAGAAAAGTATGAGAGATCCTGACACTCTGTGTGTTAGCAACTCTTGGCATACTCAAAAATGGTAATTCATACAGAAAATTAATCTTAGCTCACTGATCATAGGTGTTCATTAAATAATCATACACTGCTTCATCTAGAGCTTTAGATGTAGTCACAAAAATATCCCCATTTTTAAGGCTAGAAAAAGCATCATATGTATCCATAAAATGGCAGGCATAAGTTTAAAAAATAATCTGTTCAGAGTCACAAATTAATCTTCCACTTCTACAAAAGGAATTTCACTACTATGTTCTGTCATAACATTTGTCTCATACTACTGTGTTTTGCCAAAGAAGTACATTTCCCAGTCTAAACAATTAATTAGAAGCTATTAATGATATCCTCAAAGACTTCGGTTGTCACTGAAAATAAAATGAGAAACTGGTGGGAACAAAATGATGATGAGAGTAGTTGATTCCACCTGTGAACTTTACCTGAGTCTTGAAACTTATGCCACCATTCATCCAACTATAAATTCTTCGATTAGCAGAGCATTTAGATACTTTATGTTTACAGAGGGCTTGAACTTCAAACTCAATTCTTTTACGTATCAATACCACTGACCTTTATAATACTTTCCTACAAAATAGTCAAAGAGCCATCATAGAAATAATGGATGCATTTCTAACCTATTCAGATCCTCTGGAAAGTATGAGAAAAAAGGTGAACATCCTAAAATCTTTAAGTCATAAGTTGTTTCATAAAATTGCTCAGCTTTTCTGAAGTGAAGCTCTATCTTCTATATATCCAACCACCACCTGATTTACCATCCACAGGGCTACATACCATCTTATCTTTTATCTCCAAAACTCAGAAAGCAGATGCAAACCCAGGTTAGTCAAGCCAGGATCTATATAGAATACTTACTTCGGCAGTTATATGATCCACAAGGCGCAAAACCTCTGTAGCTGTCGCTTAGGGGGAAAAAAAGGTTTTGTAGGATACAATCCTAATGAACTCTTCAAAAAATGTGAAGGTAACTCTCTACACTTGGTTTGTACCTGATGCCCTTCTTCATAAACAGAGACATGTTATAATTTGGTAAACAGAGACCCGGGAGTACATCACTCTGTGAAAGCCAGAAGGAAGAATTGTGGGCAGTTATTAATGCCAACCTCTGAGAAGCAAGTGAAAACAGTAATTAGACTAACTTCCCTTTGAGTCCTTAGATATTTTACAAAAAAACATATACTTTCTTATTTACCTGTAACTTTTCCAGATCTTGACATATGAGTCCAAACATTACATTTGGGCAGAATCAACACAAGCAATCAGAAATAGTACACCCTGACCCATGTTTCTCACCCTATCCTTCATAAATGTCCATTTCATCCTTCAAGAAAGGCAAAATCCTCTCTGACTACATTAAATTTATTTCTTAAAGCAACATATATCATGTCACAACATATAGAACATATCTTTTGCTTTTATACTTTCTTGTACTTTACAGACCGTCCCTGGGAATTACACATTCTCTTGTGATTCCACTCGACTGCTTTCTTATTAAACCACTTTTAAGGAATTTGTTCCTTCAACAGGTCAAATACTGTTGATATCCAATGAAAAAAACATTGCATTAAACATCCTTGATGTATGACCTTTATATCACTGCATTCTTTGTAAATATTGCTTTAGAAGCATTTTTAAAAATGTTTTCATATGCTGTAACTTTTTAGAAACTGATACTTTTGTAAAAATGGATTGCTAGAAAATAACAGTCATTCCACAGAGAAATATTTTTAAGAATGTATGTCAAGATGAAAACAATGAGGTTAAAAGAAAGAAAACAAAAAAAATGAAAGAACACCAAAAACATTAAAGGGTAATACCAATAGGAAAAAGAAAAGAAAAGAAAAGAAAAGAAAAGAAAAGAAAAGAAAAGAAAAGAA
>CAJQZJ010032066.1:1528321-1589501 GCA_907164525.1 Lophiomys imhausi | reverse complement strand
AAAAAAAAAAAAAAAAAAAAAGGGTAGAGGATGCGGAGGTTCAGGGAGAAGAGGGTGGAAGGGAGGGACTGGAGGGTGGAGTAGGGAGGGGATTGTGATTGAGATTTAACTTGAAGAAATAAAAAATAAATTACAAAAAAAGAAGTAAGAGGGCTAAAGGCTGCCTGAAAGTAATTGTATTTAATAAAGTGTTGCCATGCAAAAGAAAAAAAAAAAAGACAGTCCCTGCTCCACTTGGTAGGGAACCCACATGATGACCAAGCTGCCCATCAGTTACATACGTGTAGGTGGCCTAGGTCTAGTTCATGTATGCTCTTTGCTTGGTGCTTCAGTCTCTGTGAGCCCCCAGGGGCCTAGGTTAGTCATCTCTGTTGGTCTTCTTGTGGAGTTCTTATCCTCTTCCTTTTTTTCCTATTCTTCCCTCTACTCTTCCATAAGACATTCTGCATTCTGCCTAATGTTAGGTGGTGAGTCTAACATCTGTTTGGATCTTCTGCTGCATGGAGGTTCTCAGAGGACAGTTACACTATACTCCTGTCTGTAAATGTAGCAGAGTATTGTTAATAGTGTTGTTAGGTGTTGGCTCTGTCCCTTGGGGTAGGTCTCAATTTGGACCCATCATTGATTGGTCATTCCCTTAAGTCTGCTATATCTTTATCCCTACATATCTTGTATACAGGGTAAATTTTGGGTTGAAGATTTTGAGGTGGGTTGGTGATTCCCTCCCTACCCTAGAAGTCCTACCTAGATAGAAGGAGGCCTCTTCATTCTCCATATCCCCTGCTGCTAGGAGTCTTGGCTAGTCACTCCCTTCTCTTTCCAGAGGCCTCGCTTGTCTCTGGTCTCCAGGTTGTCCTAGAGATGCCTCCTGCCTCGGTTTCCCATCTTTCTCTTAAACCTCTCACCTCCCACCCCTGCTCTCCCCACAACTGATCCCCTCCTTCATCTCCCTCGTCTCCCTCCTCTCTCTCTCTCCTTCCCAGTTACAGAAGTGGTTGAAGACACTCACCATTCTTTGTTCACCTAACACTTGCAGGGAGTGGAAAGACTACCATCAGACCACTGAGAGTGAATATTAAAGAGTGATAGAACATGGAAGCTAATTCAGTGTTCAAGTCAATCTAGTGACGTGGATTTGGAATTAAGGATATGTGAGACCACACTTGCTTCCTCAGTCACCTTTTCCTTCATACAATTTTCTATTTCTACTTTCCTTTAAAATCCCCCCCCCCTTTTTTCAGGGTTTGAGAGGAAGCTCCATGGTCAAGATCACTAGCTGTTCCTTGCAGAGGATGTGAGTTCAGTTCCCAACACCTATAGCAGACAGCTGTAGCTGCCTGTAATGCCAGCACTATGGGTTCCTGGTAACCTCTCTGTCCTCCACAGCTCCTCACACATATATGGTATGCTCTCTGCAGACACAGCCACATACACATAAAGTCTTAAAAAGAGACACCAATTGGTCAGTCCTAATAGCTACACACAAGTAACATTGCATAGATTGAACAAGTTGTACTAATGTGTGTGTGTATATATATATATATATTTGTATGTATGTACAACACACACACACACACACACACACACACACACACACACACACACACTTTTGGAGCATGGAACCCCCAGGATCCCAAGATGCTAACATGAGTTGTGCTCTCTCATTGTCCTTTAACTCTTTAGACACAGATACATCCCTGGTGCCTTCGCTGACTGATTATCACAGGGCAGGGTGATTCAAGACCAAGGGAAGAAAGATACTTGCAGCACTCGGAGATAAAAACAAGAATTGATAGTCCCAAGGCTAATTAATAACCAAGGAAGTAAGAGAATGCATGATCCAGAGAAATTAGGACATCATCTAAGCACATAAGACAGACAATAGACACAAAAGACTCTTGGGAAAACTGAACTATACAGGCACAAGGAAGCATGAAAAATTATATGAAAGAGTTTTAATTTAAAGCCAAAATTGTATTATAGTTTTACAGATTCATCTAAAACTAGGAGTACTAGGAGGCTGAAAATTTTACTGTCCTTAACAAAGGAAACCATACACAAACAACTGTAAGAGTTTTCAGAATACTGTTAGTATGTTTTCTCAAATAAAGTTTCTCAACTTTATGCCATCACAAGCCAATACAATTACAATATTCATTAATGTACGGTCAGCCCAAATTAAAGTCTTAGATGAAAATGCTTATAAACCTGGAATCCTTGTTCATTTTCTTTGTGGAGATTTTGGTGTAAATTTGATGAATACAGTGACTAATTGTAATAATGTGCTTACAAACAGCAACCTGAAAGTAAAGAAAAGCCAATATCTTCTATTCACCTCACTTACACACACTTTGAATCTGTTGGGCAGGACTTGGTGGGAGCACAGTCTCAAGTCTGTTCTGTAGTCCTTAATTTTATTAGCAGTAAGTGGTAAGCCTAGTATTCACAGATGTCTCAACTTAACGGTAACTGGTAAACTTCTGATGAACACATAAACCACAGATTTCCTGACTTATGGCATATAATACAAAGACATAAGATCTTATTTAAGGGCCAACCAAACACAAGTGAGCTGGTTTATGGTCACTCTACGTATGTTTAAAACTCTTTAAATTTGTTTTTACAGTAATTTTTACAGATTTTCTTTCAGATAGTTAAAAATTACTATTTTTATTTTTGATAATATAATGTAATCACATCATTTACCCCTTTCTTTTCCTCCCTCTAAACTCTCCATGTACCCCTTCATGCCTTCTCTCAAACTCATGGCATCTAGTTTATTAATTGTTGTTCATACATACATAAACATGTCCATACATATATATTTTTAAATGCACAGTACAAGCTGCTCAGTCCGTTTGGTCCTACTTTTATGTATATTTTTAGAGCTCATTATTTGGTATCAGTTAATAAGTCGGTATGTTCTTCCCTTGGGAGGACTATTTTTTCCGTTCAGCATTACTAAATTGCTTGTAATTTGTGCAGGATTGTGACCTTATGCTCTTTTAAAAGATATTATCAAAGTCAGATTGGGAATTATAGGTCTGTGATAAAATGCTTGCCTAGTATATGAGAATCCATGGGTTTGAAAGCTAGCACCCAGAGAAAACATTAAAAAACAAACAGATGTTCATATTTGTATGATGACTGTTTTCCTTATAAAGTCAATTATGTTGAAAAATAGAAATGATCCTCTGATGGGGTAGTGTTAAGCATTCTAAATGTTAATTGGTCCTGCTTGCTGTCTGTTACTTACAATGACTCTGATTGGTTAAATAAAATGCCAAAGCCTGAGATTGGGCAAAGACAGAAAGGGGTGGGACTTCCTGAGATTAGAACAGGAAGCCTGCATTTTAGACAAAAATTAAAGCATTCCAGCCAGCAGCAGGAAGAAGAAGGCATTCCAGCCAGGAGCAACAGGAAAGAAGATGCACACCACGGGTTATAAAAAAGAACCTCATTCCACATGGCCAGGAACATGTGTGGAAAATGGCAGTCCAAGGGGACGTATGTATATATGGGGTCATATTTGGGTAATAGAATTAAAAGCTAGCTTAGATGGGCCAAGATTGCTCATCTCAGGCCAAGGCTTGCTAAAACCCATGTGGTGTCTGTGTGTACTCATTTGTAAGGTCTGGATAAGAATTAACAGCTGCCAAATCAATTAATAATAATATAAATACTGTTAAACAATTTAAATAATTATTTCTACAAATGGTACCAACATAATTTAAATTAAGTTTTTTTCTACAATCCTCTTTAACATTTAATCTGATCAAAATATATTGTTGGCATGTACAAAATTAAAGAATTAATAAAAATATACTAAAAATAAAAAGGCAATTAATGAACATCAGGTAATTCCTCAATACTATATATATATATATATATATATATATATCTTATTTTTTCATTATGTTTAAGTCAAATTAAATCCTAAGAGGAGACAGGTTGATTTTAATCTAGAGGTAAATTTTTAATATATAAATATACTTCATTATATATTTCAATTTCTGAGTTATAAAAATTATAAGGGAAAGCCATCAGAAAGAGAATTCAATTGAGAAATTAAAATAATCTACTTGAGTTTTATTATTTACCTTTAGTAGATATTTTATATGCTATTATTTAAGCATAGCTTATAGAGTAACATGATAAAATTTTTAATTGTTCCTTATTGTGTGTTATAAAAAGTACCAAAGCTATTCACATGATTTTCAAGACGAAAATATATTTTGTGTGAAAGAATTAAGAAAGTTCTGTTGGGGGAGGAATTACTTTAAAAGCATTGCCAAGCAGTCTGCTGTTTTTGGTTGTTTTGGTTAAGTTGACAGGGACTCTATCCTGGATAATGTGCCCCCTCCCTGCCCATTCCCCTACACTTTGGGCTTGCAGATAGGAAATCTTCCTCTTCCAGCTCCAACCCTGCATCTGGTTATCATCCACAGCAGACAACTCCTCACCCTCTAATCATGTTCTGATGGACAGAGTACCAACCTTCCACAAGGTTCTAGACACAAGGTGCTCTGTAGATAATAAAACTCATATGGGTTTACTTCAAAGGGCAACCCAATCTCAATTTTGTTTATGGGTCAGTTGACAGATCATTTGCCAAAGCAGATTTTGTGTTTTGCCAAGTCAGGTTCTGGTTCAGTGTGCCAAAGATGTCAAATTATGGGGAACCCAAAATGTTCAGTTTCAAAGTAGCAGTGGGAAAAGGTGAGAATAATATGATTTTAGTGTATGTGACAAAACTCTACTGGATACCATTTGAACTTAGCCAGTATGTCCAACAGGTAAATCAAATCTGAGCACGTTGAGGCCATCCAGATGTTAGTATAATCTATAATCACTTGTGTTATGATTCATAAATATACATTTTAAGAGTATTAAGAAAATTTAAATGCAAACATAGTAGCAGACATCTGTAATTGCAGGCTGAAGTGTGAAGAGCATGTGTTCAAGGCCAGCATACACACCTTAGAAAGACCCTCATTTGAAACAAACAACAAACCTACACAAACAAAAAGAAAAGGGAAACTTTTATTTGAAATAAATGACTATTGAAAATCAAGTTCAGGAGTTAAGATATGTTTTTAAAAATATTTTGCTGATATGAGCTTAAGATTGTTTTGGAACTATGTCAAAGAATATTATATATTGATAAGTCAAAGTAAGTACTGTATAAGGATGAAGGATCAAGACAAAAATCTGCTTAAGAAGGTTTTTCTCATACTAACTTGCCTCATAATTTTAAAAATATCTTCTTAGATCCAGAACACCCTCTTGATTCCTAAACAACTCAAAATTTAACTATGAGACTCTAGCTATCTATTCTTCAACCACCTCAGAGACCTGAGAGGGATAAATATATCTGATTATATAGGAAGTGCAGGGCCTGCAGCTTCCAAAACTAAGAAATGACATACCAGTGGCTGCCTGGACAGTTCCCATTTTCTCTCCATACATTACAGCATCAATCTTCAGCCATTTGGCCCCATTTCTCTGACAGACATTGATTGTAGAGCAGGAATTATGAAGGACTTACCTACTCTGTCTTGGCAGAGCTAGGGTGTATGAAAGCTGAGTTAGATATAGAACTTTAAACTCATGGAGATGGTTAGATAGTAGAATGTTAAAGTCAGGTGCCAAATACATATGGACTGGACATTGGGAATGTATGCTAAGCCATATAACTCTTATAATTGTGGCCCATTTATTTCTGTTGTTTTGTATTGTATTTATAGTTATAAGAAAAAGAACCATTTTTTGGACTGAAAGGGAGAGCTGTTGTGGGGAAAAAGGAAATACCTTAAACTAAAAAAAAAAAGAAGAAGGGAAGAGGATGGGGGAGTTGAGGGGGAGGAGGGTGGAAGGGTGGGACTGGAGGGTGGAGTAGGGAGGGGATTGTGATTGAGATGTAACTTGAAGAAATAAAAAATAAATTATTAAAAAAAGAAGGTTTTTCTCAATGAAAGGTACAACACATTTTTCCTGTCATTATTTCAAGCTTCTTTCATTGCCACTAACAATCATGCTCGTGTGGCCTAATTTTTTAAAAAGGGGGTCTGTATGGGGGAAGTACTTCTTTATTTGATTAGTTATTTATTTTCAAGACAGGGTTTCTCAGTGTAGCTCTGGCTGTCATGAGACTCTCTCTGTACACCAGGCTGGCTTGGAATTCTAAGATCCGCCTGTGACTGCAACCCAAGTGCTAAGATTGAAGGATTGAGCATGCTTAGATCATTTGGGAACAAATACAGAGACCCACAGCCAGATAGTACACAGAGAGACCTTGGAACACAGAGCTCTGAATGAGATGTCTCCATCAGCTGGCTCCCCTCAAAGCTCAGAAAACACTGCTAAAAAGAGGCAGAAGGAGTGGAAGAGCAAGAGGAAGCAGAGGACCCCAGGAGAACAGTGTCCTCTTAACCAACTGAACAAAGCTTTTATGAACTCACAGACACTGAAGTAGCAAGCACAAGGCCAACATAGATCTGCTCCAGGTCCTCTTTGTATATATTATAGCTTTCAGCTTGGTATGTTTACAGGAGTGTGAGAATGAGTGAATCTCTGATTCTTGCGCGTTCTCTTCAGGCTTTTTTCCTTCTTATTGGGTTGCCTTGTCCAACTTCAATGCGATGGTTTCTGTTTTCTATCTTGGTGTATTTTATTTTGTCATGTTTTATTGTTATTTCTTATAAGCTTGTTCCTTTCTAATGAGAGACAGAGAAGGAGTGGATCTAGATGGGTGGAAAGTGGGGGAGAACTGGGAAGGGCAGAGAGAAGGGAAACTGTAATCAGGATATATTTTTTGAGAAAATAATCTATATTTAATAAAAGGGATGGGGGAATGGGAAAGAAATACTAAAAGAGAATTTGTATAAAAAATACTTCTAAGATAGACCAGTCAGGTCCTGGATGTTATTCAAAAGCTATTCCAAGATAGGAATGTTAAAATTCAGTAATTAATAACTATATCCCACGGGATGCAATACTGATGACATGTTTGTATTCTCACCTTTACAACTAATGGCTAATTTTAGAGACATATAATATTTCATCAATGCAGCATGAAATTTCTTTTCATATTTTTAAAGTTTTAGGTTTGTATTTTTGTATAAAGTAAGGCTAAATGTATATGAAATATATATTTAATTGAAGAAAAGCTCAAAAACTAAATATTACCTCACGAAAAGAGAACTTGTGGTTAGTTTTATCCTGTTTTTTTTTTTTTGTTTTGTTTTCTTGTTTTGTTTTTGGTACAAGATCTCACAATGCAACCCAGCCTGTCCTGGAACTCACTGTATAGACCTGGCTAGTCTCAAATGCTCAGTCTGCCTCTGTCTTCTGAGTAATGTGATTAAAGGTAGGAATCCTCACGTCTAGTCTATTTATTTAGTCTTGTAGAAATCTAATTTCCCCCAAAATATGTATACGTTAGTCATCATCATCTATCTTTACTATATGTCACTAATTAGATAAGACACCTGCAGTAACTATCAACTATCTCTTAGATATAACAGTTAGTCATCATCATCTATCTTTACTATATGTCACTAATTAGATAAGACAGCTGCAGTGACTATCAACTCTCTCTTAGATATAACATTCAGTGAGGAAATTTTGCTCTTTATTTCATCACTGCAGGTAAAACTGTATTCAAAAGAAATTCTTATTGAAAGTAAATCTGGGACCACATCCTCCAGGCTAAACCTCTGCAGAGTTAACACAGAGTTACAAAATATTAGATTATTTTAAAGATGTTTACTTATAAAATATATTAGAAGCACCAGTGTGCGTTTAATGAGTAACATTTATTTTGAGTTTGATTATCTATTATTACATAAAACACAGACTCACCAAGATGTGTCTTCTCCAAGTACAAAAACCATAATCTAATATAGACTGTGGTATTTTCTAAAGTATCAAAGAGATAGACATCACAGTCAGTCTTTGTGTATGATTAGAAATGCCATAACAGTGGAAGAATGAATGACTCAGTAATAATCCTTGTTAATTTTCATTGTTTTTGTTTTTCCAGGAATGGAAAGGTCTGCATATCCCAGCTACTCAAGTTTTCTCTTCTGGAAAGTTCAAATGAGAGGATCACCCTAGTAGTGCTTGTGAAGGCTACATTATGCACATAGGCAAGGGAATGCCAGACACACAATTGGCACCACATGCTTACAGCTACTATCAATACCTTTTCACAAACAAGCACACTTGCCAGTAACATACTTCCAGTTTTCACTGTTCATGAAAAATCTGGCTGGGGCATGCAAAAGATGAGCTTCCCTTTTCTCATCACACCAGGTAAATGAGGTCTTATACATGACCTTTATTGCAATGGCCAAAACTGTATTTTGGGTCAAAAATAGATGAAATTGTTGACTATGTCTTACCACTTAGTAAAAAGATAACTTCGGGAAAAATATCCATGAATCACAATCTAATAAGATTATCAAAATACTATGCAGTGTTATTCTCTCCTGAGTTGATCAATTACACTCCCCTTCTAGGTGGGCACCTGGGAAGCTCTCAAATCCCTCTGCTTAGGGTTTTTCAGTGACTGAGACATCAATGTGATGCTGTTTCAATGAATGCACCAATGTCTTTACCCCATGATTAAGTAGATATTATAATTGAAATAAGTAGGTACTGGGGTCAGCTCAGACATCTCTGATACTTTTCCCTTGCAATAGGAAGTATGGCTTGGGAGACATGTAGTGCATATGACTAACACTCATGATCACAAACAATTTTAATTTTAGTGTCTACCTTTATCAGATTTAGTGGGTTTATTTTCTTGCTTTAAAAAAAATCATCACCCAGAAACTCATTTGCAATTAATTTAGGTAAGCTTTATACTTCACTGAGAGTCACTTTTGGTTCCAAAGCTTCTTTGTGAAAAACTATTCAAGATCCTACAACAACACTAGCATTGCTTAAATTCTCAATGAATATGTTCCTCTTTTTACCAAAAAACCCTTTATTGAAAAGATAATTGTGATCTATGATCAAAGTTATGGGAAACTTGCAAATAACCACAAATTGGTTCTTACACCATTTACTATCTAACGCCAAGAGCATTTTCTTTGTCAGTTCAATATCTGCCTGATTGTTATTCCACCCACAGTATTTTTTACAAGCTTGTCAATGACTATTCCATGTGAAAAAGCACTGATAATTATTCAAAGGTCAGAGTGGGCTACAATCAGTGGATTCTGCCAGCTGACAGGATCAGTCACATTCTGAGAGGGAAATCGGCTTTGCTTGGCGTGACTTGTTCATGCCCAAGCCACCTACAGCTTTGTTACACTCCGAGTGCTTGCAAATTGACTGCAGGATAAATGGCACCCGAGTCTTCTTAAGAATGTACCTTAACCTTACAAGTAATTAATTCCCAGGTATTTACTACGCTTTCTACCATACAGACATCCGCAGTAACTGTCCTTTCCCTAGCTGTCTAGATCTGTGCCCATCTGCCATAAATCTGAAAACTCACTTAAATGAATACAGGGTAATTTGATGTTGCATTTGATTTGGTTTTAAGGCTACACAGTTGTTGACTTCAAAGTCAAATACATAAATCTTCACTGCTGAGAAAGGGGAAGGCACTTCTGAACTAGCTTGATTTTGGCCACACAGTGAAATGCATACATATGAAAATAGGTACAATCAGACAAATGTGTTATTTACCATATTCCTCTTTTTTTTAAAGTCTTTTTATTATAAGTGTCTTGGGGGGGGGGGGGAGAAGTGCAGTATGTGTAGGTTCTTGAAGCAGCCAGAGGAAGTAGGTCACCTTGGACCTGTGATTACAGCAGGAATGAGCCACCCCCAAGTCGGTGCTGGGGACCAAACTAGATACACACTCTTAACCACAGAACCACCTCTGCAGCCCCATTTACAGACATCTTGTCAAAATCACAAGTAATAAAATATGTGTAAAAATGAGATGACTAAGAAGGTCCATCCCATCTTTGCTAAACATTTCCCAGGAAGTTTGAGCAGATATGTATGTCTGAAGTTGGTGCTTCACCTGTCAGAGCAAAATGTTCCTTCATATGCAAAGCAGGTAGCTGTAGATATTAAACTTGAATTTCTTTGGTTTTCAGAATTTGAATTAGATCTGTCACTTTTCTTCAGTGTCTCATTTCATGATTTGAGTACAAAGCTTTTCCTGAGAGGTAGAAGAGTAACAGTTTATCATCTTAAACTTAGCTGGTCTTGCACAAGGAAATAGAATTGCCTATCGACTGTGTTTTAAAATGAAAAACACTACAAACATGGTTATAATAGTGAAAAACACTACAAACAGACATCCTTTAAAAAACAAAACAAAATGATAGTCACCTTCAAATACAAAATCTCCGACTACCTGAGAGCCAGGATGGAAACATCTCAGGTCATTTTATGCTTGAAAATCTACTATCTCATTTGTGTTTGTATGGTAATTTGGATAACATGCAACCCACAGATGGGGATGCTCTATTTACTTAGGAAAGTGACAGACAGCCATAGAAAATATAAGATGGACTCTGTGTGTCATTCAGGAGTCTGAGAAGTAAACTTTCTCGATCATTTGACGCTATCCTTACACTAAGGTTCCTCTTTGCTTCCAGAAAAAAAAAAAAAGACATATCTAGTGGCTGTTAAGATAGAACAGAAGTTGAGTTTGGTTGAACATGACTGAAGTGTTAGTTAGTCATGGGCAGGAGGTGACACTCACAGAGAAGAAGGGCAAAAAGGACACGAAGAGGTCACAGAATGCTTTGGTGACTCTATCCTCATGGAAAAGACTTGCAATAAAGGAAAAGCAAAAGAAACATGAAAAAGTGGATTTCTGGTTCAGCTCCACCACAGTTGAAGCATTACCTCGTTCTTTGTTCATGTCAAGCAACTCTACAACAACCTGTTACCTTCCATATGACAGTGACACAGATCATGACATTGATAGGTTCCTGGCAAACATACTCAGTTCTTCCTGTGGGACAGTCCATGGGAAAGAGTAGAAAAGCCATTGCCTCCAATGAATGTAGTGATTCTCAAAGTGTGGCCTCTTTGAATCTGTCACATCAGCATAACCTGGGCCAGACCAAATCCACACTCGTGGCTTTGTTCTAAGTGTGCTAGATCTGGAATTCTGGGGTGTGGCCCATCATTATGTCTTTACAAGCTTTCCAGAGAGCTGCGATGAACAGAGAACTATTTTCATGAAGGGGTGATTTCTCTTGACCAGACTACAAATAAGATTACTTTTGCCAGCCACCTTCCTGTCTTTTAAATTACTTTGATGCAACTACATCTTGGGGATCTCTGCTTACTTTCCAAACTTTGTCCACAGAGACCTGTCTGTAAATCTCACCTCTCTATAATCCCTGTCATTTTTATTCATTAGTATAAAACACCTGTAACAGCAGGAGCTACTTACAATATAATTGTTTCTTGTTCCTTTAAATTGCTTGTCATTATAAAAGAAATGACAGAAGTGTAATGGGAGAAGAGCAATGTGGCAAGAAGACTACAGCCCCCTGTTTCCAACATTTAATTGCTAGACAATGCTAAGAACAGATTAAAAAGATAAATCAAAAGTTTGCTGAAAAAAAGTGAGGCCCCCAGTCAGTTTTGTGGTTTCATTTGCGCTGCATAGATATTACTATACACTCATTTACAAAACAATGAGCTCTTACTGTTTATGAAAGTTTAATCTCTTGGTTTATTGCCTTAATATATTTCACATTGGTAAGGTTTACTTTTAAATGAAATTTCTGACTGTCTTATGTGGATGTTACTTTATACTGAGAATACAGACAGAATGAGTATAACATCATAATTGTATTCATCTATGAAGCAATTAGAGTCAGGGTAATTGCTTCTGGTTTTCACATATCTGCATACAAAGTAATAGAATTAATATTTTATCAGTTGGCAGTATCCCCTGTTAGCCAAGAATCCTAACACCATATATCTTCTCTGTGTGTCCACAGGCATTTAAACAGAGCCCATATTAATATTTACCTAAATTAAAAACCATGGCAAGTGAAAAGATACATGAATCTAGTTGGTGACACTGTTTAACACATGTAACCCAGGGATTCACACTGGGACAGAGACCCTCAGCTAGACTTTACAATGGGACCTGAAAGCTGAGAGCCAAGGGCAGCTTTCAGGACCCATCTTCACTCCTGTGTTCCAACTGATTCCACAGGTGCCAAAGTGAGTATGAATTCCATGGTGTTCTAAGAAACTGATTTTGATTGAAACATATGTGGGTACTATAATATCTGAACTCCTATGAAAACAAATTTAAAATCTCCTTCAAAGAAAATTGATATGGCTGAAGAAGTAGAATAGGATGGTCGCTGGTGAATGACTGACAAGATTCAAATCCCTCAGCCAGAATCCTCAGGACTAAGAAGGGCTAAATGAGGACTTACAGCCTCATTTATTTTCTAAGAAGCTTAGGCTAGAAGGAGAAAAAAGAGGCCATAAATTAAATGGCACTTTGTTTGAATAAAAGAGGAACAAATGAGAGAATTAAGTTGAAATGAGTAACTCAACCACTGAATCAAATTTAATTGGTAGATAAGATGTATTTCAATGCAAAACTAATATCAAAGACAGGAAATCTAGCAATCCTGCTTCTTTTCAATTGGTGCAAACACATATATACTAAATAGAGAAACATAACAGATAATTACCAATAGAAAAAAACGTTTGTATCTATAACACACAAGAAATATCTAAACATGGACTACATAGTTCACTTTATAACGCAATATTAAAATGTAGCATGTAGTAGTCTAGGAAGTGAAAAAGGGAGCAACATTATAAGAAATGTAAAAATCTTTCCAAAGTTTTCTAATCCTCCATATTCGTTTTTATATATTTCCTTAAAGTTGCAATTCATTATTCACCACCAATTCCTATTTGTTTGTTTGTTTGCTTATTTATTTGTGTGCGCATGTGAGTGCACTCTATGTGGACCATGGTGTGTGTATGAAGGTCAGAAAAAAACTTTTAGGAGTTGATTTTTTTTCCTTCTGTTTTGTGGTTCTCAGGGATTGAACTCAGATCTTGAGGCTTAGTGGCAAGTGTTCTTACACCATAAATAATCTGCAGGGACCACCATTCTCTTGGAAGTGGGATATAGAGGTTCCATTTCACTGAAGGATGTCTTGGTGATGGAGCATGTCTATAGTTTGTAAAAGACACTCAGAATACAGAGGAGCATGTGTTATGAACTACTGTACCCAGCATTATTTTTGATAAATGTAAGTACAGATATTAGTTGTGATTTGTTATAAAATCATTCTCCTTTTCTCTGAGCATCAACAAGGACACATTTGAGGTGTGTTCTAACTCTTCACATGCCTTTATTTTGTTATTCTGAAATCCTGTCAGCCTTTTACCTATATTTATTACTTCTTGGTTTTCCTTTGATTGACTTCCTCTTGGTTCTGTTTGTCCTATTAATATGTTTTATGTAAGATATATTTTTTGTTAATAATAATAGTAAAAAATCTTATGTACAATTAAATGGAAGAAACATAGTGATTTCATAAAATGTTCGTATAGTTCGTAGCGCAAAATATCAGCTAATATATGAACTGGTCCCTCTGCTAGGGTTATAGGATAAGGGAGAAGAAACGTGTCTCTTTTTTCTTTAGATCACAGAGATCTAGAAGATATCAATGATGTGAAACATCATTCAGCCATTAAATGGAAAAACCGAAGTTGGACTCCTAAACTGGAATCCATGATCCTCCATCATCAAAGTCAGCAAGGGTAAAACGATGATCAGGTCTGAATTCTTAGATCACTGTCTGCACATTTTTGGCAGGCAAACCCTATTGCTAATGCAGTAGAGTTGTTAAACGAAGATGATTTGGAAAGCAAATGAGTCTACTTAGAGGAAGAGTAATAATCGAAGTGGGAAAGCTAATTGATGGCATGTGGATTTATTCGGTTACATAACATAAGACTGAAATACTAACACTGAGGTGCTCTGCGGGCAGCATAGGTCAGGACTGACAGGTGAAAGGTCAGAAAATTAAGTTTAGACCTTACAATGAAGCTATCAAAGAAATACGTTCTCAGAGCAGTTAAAAAAGTCTCCATGGTGCTAGACATATTTAAGACTGTTTATTTCACATACAATAACTCTTAGTCATCAACATAAGAGACAATTTTATTTTTGTATACATTTCCTAGAAAAAAGGTGACTTGTCACACCATGCATATAACTTTTAGTTATATTTGATATAACTTAGGAAAGCCTCATTTTCATTTTTAATTCACTTCTAGGAGACACCAAACCTAATAAAAACATTGGTCTTAACTAGCTTCTTTTGTAAACATGTTATGCTCACCTTTATAAAGACTTTATTAATTAAAGGGGACAACATTTCATCACCTGTTTGAACAGTTCAAGTCAATGTTTTCTATCTATCCATCGATTCTTAGTTACTTTATGATATGAAAGCAACACCTCCATTAATTTTTAAATTTATCTCTAATAAGTAAGTTGTCATTTTGACTCTCCCACTGTTTCCCCCCATTTCTCACTCCCAGCTTCAGGAAACCATTACTTTCTTTCTCTGTGCATTTATTTATTTGTTCATACAAATGGAGACATGTTATCTGTGACTTTTTCTTAATAACTCTTTGACTTTAGGGTAAGGACTTCAAATTTTATGTTGGAACACTTATTGGAACTTTACTTCTTTTAATAACCAAATAATGGTCCATTGCCCAGCACTGTTTGTTTGTTTGTTTGTTTATTTGCCTGAAGACAATTGAACATCCTGTTTGTTCACAAGCTGCTTACCATAAAAATGTTCTTACAATAAAAATTTAATAAGTTTTTGGATGAACGTATGTTTTTATTTCTTTCAGGAATACACTATGGTAGGAATTTGTTTTTTTTTTTCATGTGTGTTTAATGTTTTTAGAGACTGTCTACTTTTTTCTATAGCTGTCATAACAGTTCACATCCCCACTAGCACTGTAGGAGGGCATCCTTTTCTCTACTGTCTCTCCAACTCCAATTTTTGTTTGTCATTGTGACTAGCAATGCTAGTGGGTAAGGAGAGCCACCTCATTGTGGTTCTCATAGTCATTTTTTCCTGCTGGACAAAAGCGATAGGCATCTTCTACCACCAACCCATACATTGGCCTTCTAGTACTTCTAACATCCTCTCTAAGCTTCATTATTTTGTTGCTTTTACAAATTAAAATACAATTCAAGAAGGACAAATGTAACAAGTCACTCACTGTAGGATAAGCTGAAAACTGTCAGTGTGACTGACACAAGCTAAGCTGAGCCATACTTTCCTTTGCTCATGCTGGACTTCATCTCACAGTCCTTGAGTCATAGGTTATACAGTTATGTGGGCATGGCAGATGCTAACAGATGATAAGAAACACTTATTCATGAGTACTCATTATTTGCTACATAACAAGCTTTTAAAAACACCATAAAAAGAAGTTTGCTTTGATTTTAGTAATCATTTCTAATTTCCCCCATTTTCTAATATATATACATTCACATATATGTATGTACATATATATATGTCAGTTAAATTTACTGTTTTTTTATACTACTTTTTCTTCCTTTTGAAAAGAAGTATCTAAAATTATCATACTTCTATTTTATTTTAGAAATTAAGCATAGTCGTTCTATTTGTTGGAAGTCCCTGAGTGACTGATGTTAGATGATGACACACAGACATCTCAGATAATTAGAAAACATAGCAAAGCAGGAGGCAGATAAAAGAAAACAAATACAATTTCCTTTATTTGTGCAAACAGGATGATGGAAGAAAGCCCAGGATCCTTCAATGATAAATGTATGTTACCATTTCTTTTATAGTCTGTATTTACAATCAAAACTTGTCAGCTCCACTAAATATTCAGAGGGGGAATGGTACCCATTATCAGAGAATAGAAAAAGGTTTTACTTACTCTGCCATTGAAAAACTGAAGAAAAGGCAGAACACAGATTTAATGTGAGATAAATTGTTATCCGCAGTAATGTTAAGGAGTCTAACATGAAATCATTAAAATGGTCATATGAGCTCCAAGAAAATGAATCAATGAGTTGGAGTTGAAATGAAAGAATGAGACTTTAGGTTAAATATAAGCTTTTTACTTTATTATTATTGTGGTTAGTGCTTCAGTCGCTCATGGAGATCCCTTAACCAGTAGGGGTGGGGTGGTCTCAGTCATGGACTCTGTTACCTGGTAGTGGGACACTTTACTCTAGTGGAGCTTTCAAGTTGGTCCCTAGAGCAAGAGGAAGTTCTTAGCCCTCATGTCACTGATGAACTGGGGGGGCTGACATGTGGGGCTCCCCACACGGGAGGACTACTAGGATAGGGCTGAGAGCCGGTAGAAGGTAGGAGGGAGAACCTGAGGGGGGGAGGGAGAGGGCTTCAATTGATATCTAACTTGAATTAATAAATAAATGTATTAAAAAAGAAAGCAAAACAAAACAATCAAAAATTTTAAAAAATAATAATAAAAAGTGACACCTTATCTTTCTTTATGCTCTCTGTCTCTTTCTGATTTCCATTGTTCCTATATTCACAAATTACATAAGAATCTTTAATTGAATTCTCAAATAAAATACATAAACATAAAATATATTAGAAGTCCCAACTTTTTTGCTGGATCAGTCTTTTACATCCCCTCCCTCTTTAGCTTGCCTGGGTAGGGAAAACCTGTATCTATGGATATCACCCTTGGGCATTTATCAGGAATGGAAAAAACAGTTGCAGAAGTGAGACTGAGATGTCCCTGGAGGACAGGAGAATGTGAGCATGGGAGGGTGTCATCCTACCAAGGAAGGCTGACATCCAGACAGTGTGTCGCTTCAGACCAGTTCAAAGGGCATTTGCTGCTGAAAGCATCGGGAGTAATAAAGCCCCAGGGCCTATCACTACTGCCTACAGAGAATAGATAGGACTTTATATTTTTGAAAAGTAGCAGCTTAAAAAACAAACTAAAATCTCTTCTTTTGTTTTGAATTCTAGTCTTTACATTTTCGTGGTAACAGTTATTAAAAACTTGGGTGGAAGAAGAATAACTTGTTCCCAATGGATCATATGATAGACAGGCATATCTAGATCCATGGTAACAGAATAGAGAACTTTGTGGTATACTTAGTTCTGAGAAGTCAACCAGGCTGATATCTGTGAGACAAAACATCTTCTTCCCAAACAACTGCTGATAATTTTTCTCAGACCTTTTCAGAATTTGTTCCAAAGCTTCTATTGATCTGTCTGTGATGTTAAAATAATCATGACACTCAGAGTTTCCTCACTCTGGCCTGAAGCAAATAGAATATGAATGAATAGAATTCAGTCAACAAATCCTTGCCTAACACTATCTGCTAAATACCGAAAGTTCAAACATAATACAAACTCATAGCATTGGCAGGCAGATCCATGAATAGAAGAAATATTCCATGATATTGAGAAATGTTGAAATATGAGAAATCACCGCATCCAATTTTCTAGGTTGATGTTCTTGCTGATAGGATAATTTTTAGTGCACACTTTGAATTCAATTTCCTTTATTTTAACAAAACATATTTCATGCACATTGCTTACAGATGGAATGAGTTGCAAAAACATAATCAGTTTTATGGGCCACATTCTCATAGAGATTGGTACAATTCCAGTTCACCGTAAATGCTTTTCTGGCAGGCGTTCTGTTACATGCAGCCCTCATTATGTCTGTTAGAGGTCACTAGCTTCAGACAACACACCGTTGTTGACAGTAATCTCCACTTAGAACACAGATTTGCCTTTTCCTTGGGATACTATTAGAGAAGCCTCCAAGATCTAAGTACTTCCTCAGTCCCAGGGTTCTCAAAACATCAGTTCTACCTTGCAAAAACCTTCAGTTAGATCTCCATATATATATGTATATATATTGCAATCATGTTCACTTGTTTTGATTTTGCCTTTTGCGTAGACACAACCCACAGCCCTTGGTTAATTATAGTCATTTCATCAGGCTCAGTGCCACATACTTCAGAGAAGATTATGATACAAAAGTAGATATGAATAGAAGTTATCACTTAAATTATTCTGCAATAGTTTAAGGCATTGTTAATAAGGAATGTGCTCCCCAAACCTTCATTTTTAAGACATAATCAACATACATAGATGAAGGATGCATCCAACATTACTTACAAGGCTGTCACTATAGCTTTTAGGAAGCAGATGGAGTCCTGAGTGGATGTGTGTTGCTGACATGACCATAGCCAGGTCAAAGGCCCAGGACAATAGGAAGGTCATTCCTTGGGTCAAGTGTGGTTGCTGACTGTATGCAGGGAGTGTAAATGACAGTTTCCTCCTCCCTGATAGCTGTTACCTGAGACAGCTCCCTTCTCCCTACCAAGATAGGCTACCCTGCTTCCTCAGCTTTGGTGTTGTTTATAATAAGCATTCTGGGTTTGAGGGCTGTAGCAGCTGCTGGACCTCTGTCAGAGTGCATGGCCTATGTGATCCCTGCTCTTCTGTATGTGTGTCGGTCATTTTTTGCCAATTAACTCAATCTCTGAGCTGCATGGGTTGCAGCAATAGTTCTTGTAAGTTATAAATCATATGAGGGGTAAGAAAGTAAGTTATCAGACTATAAACTCCACAACTGAAGGGCCTTGTGTGTTTTATTCTCTTGGACGTACAATATTGAAGGTGTTCCCACCATATGTCCTTATTAAGTACATAAGGGCTGGAGCTTATGGAATTTGATTTTTTTTCCTACTACACTGTGATTCCTTCAAGCAGGAGTGTTGTCTCCTAATCCTGGTCCTCTTAAATGTGGAACTTACACAGCACATAATGTAAAGTTGACGGTGCATACTTTTGATAAATTCTGGCTCATATGTACAGAGCCAAGGGCCACATGAGATGCTCTTAGTTGTGTCTTTAAAGTCTGAGTCTTTCTTGGTTTGTTGAATCCAAGACCCAGAATCAGAGAGCAAGTTAGAAACCCAAGTGGCAGGACCTCAAATTCAAGATGTCTTCTTGTGCATGGTCATCCTTTACTGGACTACCTGTCAGTAAATTCCACTGCAGTCTAGACCGGGCCTGTTCTCTTCCTTGTCAACAAATGATATAGCATTTGCTAAAATTTCAGTATTATCTTCATCAGACGAACAGTATCTAGTTGTTGAAGGATAGGTAAAAATAATACATAGGTATTTTATGAAGGTATGTATCTTCTTAGTATCTAGAATTCAATCTTTTAAAAAAGAGTTCAAACACTTTGTTGTGTGTATGTGTGTGTGTGTGGACAACAGATGTATGTATAATCAAGTGCTCTGTTAAATCAGAGGTGGTTTCTTGAAGGTTATGATTTTAGAAAATAACAGTGGCAATATTTATACATTTACCCCATTTGCTGCAATTTAAACCAAGTAAACTTTTATATGGGTGCTTCATTGGATGTCTAAATCATAATAGAGCAGTTACATTTGCTTGAGTACATTCTCAGTGAAAACTCATCAAGAATTGACAAATTATAAAAACAGATTAGATGTTTACAATTTGTTATGATAACAGTAAACTATTACTCTAAGATGAAAAGCATTTACATATAATGCTATTCATTTTCCTAATATGCCTGCACATTAGCTAACCTGCTGTCCCTGTGTGGGGGGGCACATTCTCTATGACCTCACTGGTAGCCGTATGTGGTTATTTCAGGGATTGGTAGCAGGTCTGCAGCAGAGATTATTTTCAGCCCTTCACAGCACAGCAAGTACATGATCTGCTTTGCCTATGATTTTTCTTGCACTGCAAAATCTAATAGAGTTGGACAAAATGTCATCTGCTGCTTATTAAGTCTTGTTTTTTCTTTTTAATGGTTGACCGACCTAATTTTCCAGAGTTTAAAATTTAACGTCTTATCACCTGCTTGGCTGAAGCTTCAGTTTTCTGTCAAGTACATGTGCATGTTAGCATGTCATTTACACATGTTCGAGTCAAACAATTGGGTTCACAGTGGACTTGTGTCAGTTTCAAATCTGGTTCCAATTAGAAAATTCTAAGTAGCGAATCTGTTTCTTTTTCTCAAATGTTCCTCACTGCAGTGATTTTATTTTTAGGGGGGGGGGAGTAGAGAGGCTTCACCGTGTGACTCAGGCAATTGCACACTAGACCTGGACCTTGCCGCCACTCCCAGTAGTTACCTTACAGACTAAATTCAAAGCTTCACATTCTCTAGCTGCAAGCTTATTCCTTTTATTATGGTTATATGATCAATCCTGCAGAGAGTCACAGGCTGCCTGGACTCCGGCCTTCTACTACCTTGCTTTTGTCCTTGAGTAATCTATGAGCTCCTTGTTTTCCTTAGGAGCTTGTTTCGGTACCACCCAGTATCATAAAACCAGTCTGGGTTAAAGCAAGCAAAATGGAGATCTTTGTAAAAACCAACTGGAAATTGTGATCCAGAAATCACTGCATATTCCACTAGTCACTCATTTGTGTCAAAACGAGAGGAAAATAAGTCAAATCTTGTGGCCTAGACTCAACTTAAATTCAGTCTGTAATCTGAAGCCAATACATTGGCATTGCCTGCTGACCTGCAGTGTTTTCCTTCTTCTGGTTGGCTTTCTTGCTGTTATTTGTCAGTGTTTCATACCTTCCTAGCTCAAATCCTATAAAAATGACTCAAATCCTTCTCTTAACCCTTTCCAGGGGCTGGAGCTTCTCTCCAGAACAGAAGGGCACCAGAAGTTATAATTGACCTGGCAATTAAGAACCTATCATTCCTTCAATCATTTATCCTCATACTTTTGTTAATGTCTAATGGAATCATAAAATACCATGGATAGAAGGATTTTCAAGCCCTGTCTAGTTACAGAAGAGGAAACTGAGTCTCAGAAACTTTCATTCCATGTTCTAAACATTTTTACTACATAGACACTAACTGGAAGCAAAATATTTTCCCTCAGTTGTTTCCTTCCCTTGTCTTCACTTAAATCCTGTGAAGATGGCATCAATGTAATCATATTTTATAAGAAAGTATATACCCTTATTATCAACTGGACAACTTGTGGTCAGTTTCATCTAATTTCCCACAGCCTTTTAGAAATACAGAGTATCAGTCTCAGTACAGACCAAGAGAATATACTTAAATTGGTGAGTGTTTTCCTGCATGTGTATGTATGTGCCCCATATGGGTGTCTGATGCCTGTGAATTCGGAAGGTGTCATCAGATGTTCTTGGCCTTCAGTCAAGGATAGTGCTGGGGACTGAATCCAGGTTCTCTGCCGGGGCAACATGTGCTCTTAACCTAAGCCATCTCTCCAGTCCAAGAATAATAGCTCCTTAGTAAAAGCTGGGGAAGGCGGTCTGTATTAAACAACAAAGAAAGCTATCATTACCCAACACATATCGCTGTTGACTAACACATCAGATCTGTTCCCTTTTCCAACACTGGGCTTCATGCCCTTTCAAAGTTATTTGATTGTTTATTTTGTTGGGATATTGACCTATGAAAGTTCACCTATCAATCACAATTCATCCCACTGTGCACAAGAAATTTGGGAGTTTTGTACTGGTTGATAACAGAAATGGAGGCAACAAACATGAGGACAAAATTCATATATTTTACATGAATTTTCAGTATGGGGTTGAAGATGAAACAGCTTAAGATCTTCCATGTATGGCAAAGTCAGGGACAGCGTGCTACCACAAAACCACATAAATCCCCACTTCTCAGTCCTTCTGCAAACAACGCACTTTGAGAATGGGAAGAAGTTAAAACCATCAGGTTCCAATTAAGCAAAGAAAGGAAATAAGAGTGTATTCCTGGGACAGCGCTAGAGTAAAAGAGGGCTCTCCTTATCACCTGCCCTTTTCATTAAATTACTTTGCAATCCTTCCTGCAATGCAAATGTATCTTCGATCTAAATGTCTTTTAAAACATCATATCCTTTAATGTGGTCAGAATGCCAGGTTTCTTTTGCATCAAACTGGAGTGTTTTCTGTCAAAATCCTAAAACTTCAGTGAAAATAAGCAGATGGGAAGCTCATTAGCGTATGATGGCTTGCAGACAGAATATCACAGACATAATTCCATGGTTAAAAAAACCCCACCAAATACTAAAGTATTAAAATATTTTAATAATCCTAAAATATCAAAGTATTAAAATAGTATGATAAAATGAAGAAATTGCTATTCTTAAAAACATTCTCATTAACATACACATACACACACTTTATGTTTTATTTTTCTCTATAAAATGAAAAATATGCATCATTTATAGATGGTTAATATGAGGTTAGAATCTTTTAAAGAATGTCCATTGGTATTAACCCTTTGGGGTGTAACTCCATGGCAGAACACATGCATGAGGTCCTGGATTCAATCCCAAACATTTTATAGGACATCTGACTCATTTCTCTGGACAGTGTACCAACCAGGTTCCTAATGTCCCATAGCACTTTCTAAGATATTAAAATTCCAACACAATCTAAGATCATAAGCTGTGAGCTGTGACTGGGGTGTACACAGATGGTGACTGATAAGTAAGGTAGCAATCAAGAGCATTCTTGAATCCAACATCCAGGGATAACTGATGATGCCTACTGATGTGCAGGCTAGGCTTTGAAATAAAAATGTACCTGAGGTGGTAGAACACACTTTTGTGTCCTCCTTTTAGCACTCTTAACTTATTTTTACATTATTCTGTCCACTAAGAGAACTATATTTTCAATTATTCTGTGTATTTGGTCAATATGCTTAGCCCTTACTTTCTAAAAGAAAAGAGTTACTCTTGCCTCACTTGCAAATGAAGCATTTTCATAAACTCCTTACATTTGGGGGAAGTTTGGACTAAGGATTGCCATCTCTAAAACAGAAAATGTAAGCAGAATCCATTTGCCACATAGGGCTACTTTTTATTACACTACCTTGTCTCACAGGTCTGATAATAAATCCTGATATATTTTTCTAAAAAGGCACGAAGAACATGAATCATAACAGAAATTGCAGTTAAATACTTCAAGATAACTAAACTTGGAAATAAGCTACCTACTGTTTTTTACTTGGATGGCTGAGTGTTCCCTATAGGGCAGTGGTTATACTGGGAAGCACTGTAGATCTCTCAGAAACACACAGTCACATGGGAACCCCTTACACTCTGGGACCTATGCCCTATTTAAGAACTGTGAGACCTCCCTCAGGAGCTCACATTCCTAGCAGAGCTGCCTTATCTTGCCTCCGTGGAAGAGGACACCCTTAGTGCTGATGTGGCTTGATACACCAGATTAGGGTGGAACTGGGTGGCAGGGAAGGGCATGGGGGAAGTGGGTGGGAGGGTGGGACTGGGAAGAGGGGTAGAGATGAAATTGAAGGTGATGGAATGAAGAGTTTGTTTTTTTCTCCAACATGGATTATGTGTATGAAGTTCCAGAAAAAGAGGGGAAAAAAAGACAGGAAGTGGTAAGGTACCAGTCTCTCTGCTCCTGAATGCAGAATGGACCATTGCTCTCACGCATGCTGCATACTTTTTTGTTCTCACCGGAACCAAGCTCACGTACGTGATGTACCCTGTATCTATTGTGAGCCCCGGCTTCATCATAAATCCCCCGTGTCACATATTGCACTATTGTGACACAGAGCTGACCAATAGACTCACCTTTACTGGGTGGCTTCAGGGATGTCCTTTGTACTTTTCATGATCTCATCTGTCTTTTTAGAGCATGCACATGCACTATGTGTCTTTAAGAGAGAGATGCAGAGACCTTCGGAGCCTGGCCAATTGGTCTTACAACTGATTATAATCCAAGGAATGCAAGTTTTCATGTATATCCTCCCCAGTCCTTAAAAAATGATGTCATAAAATATGATTGATTTTCAGTGGATTGAATCTCTTCCATGTTTTCAGCATTTTACTTAAAATATGTACTTAAAACATAAGTACTTATGTATTAAATTAGAATACATGGCCCGTTGAAATGAGATGCAGGTAGATGGGTGTTTCTCAAACTTGCACAGTTGTCATGCTGACCACAGGGTGCTCTTACAATATTGCTGGCCACTACATTTCCAGAGTTTCTTAATCAATAACTAGTAGGAATGAAAATTTCCTGTTTATAATTAAATCCATGTGACATGCTTATAGAATTCCTGTATAGAAATATTTCCATTTAAAACACTCATAAAATGTTGATTTGCTTTATCTCAGGGCACTTAAAATTGCATAAAATTGACCATAAAATTAAAGTTGAAAATGAATACAGAAAAGACATGAAAATAAATGTTAAATGCTATTGATAATCTTAGGCCAATTTATAGCCCTCTGTTGAACTTTCAAATGTTTGTTTTTTCAGCATTTAACTGATAATCAACACATTAATTCACAGACACATGCATGTACATATGTGTGATATGTAGGTGAGCTTTAAAGAATATAAGAGCATCTATAGATATACAAGCCTGTTCTTTTACAAGCTAGCCTTAACAAAGAAATACTTTGTTAAGATGAGAATGAGTGTAAAAAACTATTCCCAATGTAAAAAAATGAAACTATATGTTCATATCACAAAGATATTAGTTTGATTGTCTACTTCACTTATACTACAATCCGGAAACATGAAATGATTCAATAGGTTAGATCCCTTTTTTAAACATAATTACTGGAATTTCAGACTTCTCCACCATCTTGACTACATTCATTAAAGTGACTATTAGGGATTGGCCTTCAACCCTCAACAGAGCATAACAAATAATGGGACGAAGTGAGAAAATTACTCCTTAATCTTAGCATAGACTTCACCAAAATGCCAGTGTGAGTCTCAGATACACTGCAAAATAAGAGGCTATAAAATGAACTATTTCAATCTTCCTTTTAACTCAAGGTTTCCTTAAACTTCTCCATTTCATTTCACTCCTCACGTTTTTGTTTCTGCCAGGTTTGTCATCCTCAGCAGACAAGAAATATAGGGTGTGAGGAACTATATTCTTAGTTCTTCCAGCACTGGACTTCACTAGTATCAGCTTAGAGTTAGATAATCGCATACATTGATTACCAATGAACTTGACAATGACTGAAATATTCCATGGAAAGAGGAAGACAATCATATATACTTATACATGTATACACATGCATATACATACACACATATATCCATATAAATACACACACAATTCTCATTCACACAAGTACACACACACACACACACACACGTGTGTGTGTGTGTGTGTGTGTGTGTGTGTGTGTGTGTGTGTGCGCGCGTGTGTGTGCGTCTGTGTGGATGTGTATTCTGCTGGAAAGAGGTGATGCAGAACCAACATATATCTGGAAGCCTTAAGATATTTTCCAAGAGACAAAGATCCTAAACAACAAAGTCTTGTAATTTAATAGGCCCTTATTCCAAGCTGAGGTCTCAGACTTTGTCCCTGAAGAGATCTTGTAGCTGTCAGTATCATAGGTGCTCAGATAATAGAGAAGTAGAAAGATCAGAATATTTATAATGTTTAACGTCTCCTAGCTGTTAAGGAACATCATAAATCTTGATTCACACTCAGATTTGGTTGTTGTTGTTGCTGTTTTTATGTAGACTATGCCTACATTCATCTCTCCTAGGGATGCTGGCTCTGAGAAGTTTGCTCTACATATCTGTCTACCTCTCCATCCTACTGAGTTTGGTTTAGTCTTGCTATCCAGCTGTTTGGAATGCATATTCCCTACCAGCATAGCATGAGTATACATTCCTCTTCAGTGCAAATGCAAAGGTCGCTATTCTGTTACAAGGCTTCACTATCATTGTATAGCCTTATGTCCCCTCATCAAATGTACAAAGAGCCTTTAAGCTCCTGTGGAGACTACCATCCCAGCTTTAGAAAACTCCAGGAGACTACTGAAAAGTTACACTAAGGATGCGTCCACCAAGATAAGCTACAGGTGAGACTATGGGCTGGACAAAGGGGAAGGAAGGGATCCTTCTGTTTTTCAATGATACAAAGAGTTCTTAGATTAAGCACCACCCCCCCTCATGTTAAAATTTCAAAAATGGCTAGGAAAGAAAAAATTATAGACAATGACCTTGTTTGGTACATTAGTTGATTATTCTTTAGAGAAAATATATTTAAAAGAACTTCATAACTTTGTCTCATGTTTTCTGCACAGGACTTTTAGGGAGTAAGAGAATAGATGGAAAACGAATTCTTATGTGCTTCTGGGATGGAACAAAGATGCTAATGGTCTCATGGGATCCAGAGCACAGATTCCTCTTGGGTTGTTTTCAATATCACAATTTAAACAAGTTTACAGTCAGCTTAAACTCTTCTGAAATATAATGCTGCAAGACCATGCTTTCCAGTTATCTCCCAACACTGTCTACATCCCCAGTCAACAGTGGTTGTCACATTTGCTTCCAACAAAACAAACAAGGGTATCAAACAGCTCCGGGTGCTTCATCGTTTTCATCAACATGCAATGAAGGAGGAGGGGGACACAGGTTTGTGCCTAGCAGGAGTTATCTTTGTCAAGTTCAAGTTTAACACCATTTATAGTATTTTTCTTTAATAAGGATGGATTTTTTAAAAAATTCCTTTGGAAATAAATGTACCCTAACTTTGTTTTTCACCTGAAAATACTAACAGGTAGGTTGGCTTCTGGATTCATGCAGTCAATATAATTCATTAGGTACAATGAAACATTAGGTTCATTGAATCATCCTTGAAAATTTGAACTTTTACAAGGGAACACTTTTTAAATAGCCTTCAGTTTGGCAAAATTTTTGAAAAATAAAAGATTTGTTTCCTTTTGTTTATGATGTTTCTGTAAAAAGGATCCTAGATTCATCACTGTCCAAAACAGTTCTTAGCATCTCTAGCAAAAATAATATGTTTTTAACTAGTGAACAGAGTGAATATTCTCAGCTGTTTATGTACCAGGTCCTGAGAGTAAGTACACTTGGTGAGTGTGGACACTCACTTGTGACCCACTGATAGATGGAAGTCTTGGAGAACTGGCATTTTAAAGTTCACTGGTAATGGGGATTCGAGAGTCCCAAATGTCATTGCTAACCCCCTTTCTCTGAGCCAAAACGTTTCTAAAAAATGTCTTCTGAGATAGCCTGCTTCAATGAAAGTGTGTAGTCAAGTCTCCAACTTGCTGCTTTCTGTACTTATAAAACAATTCTGTTCTTTGTAGTGCATTAAGAAATAGTCCTTCTCTATTTATTTATTTATTGCTTCAAGTTACATCTCCATTACAGTGCCTTCATTCCACCTCTCCTAGTTCCACCCTCCCACCCTCTATCACCCATCCCACTGCTCCAATGTAGAGGGTCCCTACATATCAGTCTCTCTCAGTTCAACAATCATATGAGGGCTAAGAGCTTCCTCTTGCGCTCGGGGCCAACATGATAGCACTCCTAGAGCAAATTGTCCCCTTAATAGGTAACAAAGTCTATGTTCCTGATCCTTTTGGTGTATTGGTTGTAGGACAGTTATCCTGTACTATATGGCTAAAATCCCATTATAAGTGAGTAATTGCCATGTGCATCCTTCTGAGTCTGGGTTAACTCACTCAGGATGAGCTTTTCTAGTTCCATCCATTTGGCTGCGAATTGCACAATTTCCTTTTTTCTAATAGCTGAGTAGTATTCCATTGTATAAATATACCACAATTTTTTTATCCATTTGTCAGTTGAGGGACATCTGGGTTGTTTCCCGTTTCTAGATATTACAAATAAGGCTGCTATGAACATAGATGAGGAGATGTCCTGTGGTTTGGCTGCTTTATTTCTAATAGCTAAGACCTTCTCTTAAAGGTCATGAACATCTGCCAGCAAGACTTCCATTATTTTCCTTTGTCTGTGTTAAATGGCTCCAATTGACTTTAAAATTTTGCTTTTTTATAGAAGTCTTTTCTAGTCAAGTGGACACTACTTGGGTTTGAGGCCATATGTCCCTGAGGATCATATCTCACTCACTGTATTCATTTTTCTGTGCTATATAATACTTTGGGTATAAATTAGACATATGATAAATCTTATTTAATAAAATGAAATTAAATAGAGATAGAGTTATGGGTCATCTGATGAAGTGAAGGGGAGGGTATAGTTGTATTCCTATCTTTAAAGAGATAGCCAGTCCCAATAAAAGAACCTTTTCTCTCGAGTGCCCATCCTTGATCTTGGGATGTAGAAGAAGGTTATGGGGTATGTAGAAGGCTTAATCTGGAAGTTGATGGCAGCAATTAGAGTTTGGATAGGGTTTTTAAAAAATGGTCCTTCCTTATTCAAATAACTCAAACTGCCATTTATATGTAAAATAATCCCAACTCACCATCGAACACGCTTTAAATAGTCATTTTTCTCTTTCAGATCATCCTCAATGATCTGTAACACATGTTCCCCATCTTTCTCTGTATTTAACATAGAAGAGACCCCAGGGCCATCTTGGTCTCAATGAAGAAAAATTGATTGTAACTACGTTGTAAGTTTTTCAACCTACAGAAGATTATTATGGCCTCCGTAATCACTACCAGAGTCAAATTATCTGTGTGGGAGATCAACAAAATTGTGGTTGTTTCAGCAATGAAAACAGTGTAACTCTTTACAAACATTTATATTTTCCAATGGATTTGTTTTTAATGCAGTCTCATTATTTATCCCAGATGCTTTTGAGCATATTATCCTCTTCCTTCACATCCAAATTGATGGGATTTTAGGGAGGTGTCAGAGATCACACGAGCCATTCATAAGGAAAATAGTGGAGGTTCTAAAGAAGCTTTGAATATGACAAATTTTTTACAGGAATTTTATACTGAAACACTTAAATATACGTGCTTTTGTTACTTTAATTCACTAGCAGCCAACTGATACTTATTAATTGGAATCTTGTTTACCAATAAAAAATCTGACTCTTATTTCTGTTCCCTCAACTTTGTGGTTTCCTGTTGGTTTTCTGTTCCTTGGAAACAGAAATCAAATTACTTCAAGTTTTAAATCTAAATGTACATGTAGCCCTAGGATGAAATATAAAGGGATCTATAGTGTCTATATTTACACATATCAATCCAAGGGTTTTATGCTTATTTTCTAAAGATGAAATGTAGATTTGATATTTGGAAGTTATACTCCAACTCCAGATTATGAACTGAATGCTGCTTGAGATTATTTAGAAAGAACCACGAAAGCCCTAAAGTTTGGACTCTTGACTGATCATAAATACAAAGTATTGGATCACACACTCTGTGATACAGTGAACATGGCCCTGCCACCTTCAGTAACTGAAGGTTTAGTTTCACTCAATATTGATATTTAAGCTGGCCTCATAAATATTTATATATTAAGTAGTTTTACTACATATAAAAAGCCTTATGCACATGATAACCATACTAAAATCCACAGACCCAAAGAAACTAAGTAACAAAGAGGACCCAAGAGAGGATGATTGAATTTTACTCTCAGAAGGGAAGGTAAAATAGACACTTGGAAGAGACTAAAGGAGGGAACTGGGAGGAAGAGGGGGTATGGGGGCAACGGGGGTGAGGATCAGGTCTGGGGACAGTGGGAGGAGGGCTGAGAGAACAGAAATTGGTGGAGGCCTTCTCTGAGACAGGAGAGGATCCTGGGAGTCTATGGGGGGTTACTCTAGGTAAAGACTGCTAGCAGCTTGGGATATGTAGCCTGAAGTGGCCACTTTCTATAGTCAGGCAGGATCTCCAGTGGAGGGAGGGGACAATAACACATCCATAAAACCTTTGACCTCAAAATTGTCCTGTCTATAAGAATTGTATCAATAAAGATGGAGCAGAAATTGAGGGAATGGCCAACCAATGACTAGCCCAACATGAGAACCATGCCATGCAAGAGACCCAACCCCTGATACTATTAATGACACTCTTTTATGCTTACAGACAGGAGCCTAGTATGACTGTGTTCTGAGAGGCTTCATCTAGCAGCTGATGGAAACACATGCAAAGACCCAAAACCAAACAATATATAGAGCTCAGGGAGTCTTGTGGAAGAGTGAGAGGAAGGATTGAGAGAGCCAGATAGGTCAAGGGCATTACATGTATAGAGGAAACTAACCTAGGCCCATTGGGGCTCACAGAAGCTGAACCACTGACCAAAGAACATGCATGAGGTAGACCTAGGCTTCCTATACATAAGTAGCAGATGTGCAGCTTGTTCTTCATGTGGGTCTCCTAACAATTGGAGGAGAATCTGTCTCTGACTCTGTAGCCTGCCTTTGGATCCCTTTCCATTAGCTGGGCTGTCATGTCTGGTCTCAGTGGGAGAGGATGAGTTTAGTCCTGCTGGAACTTGATGTACTTAGTCCAGTTGTGACTTGATGTGCCAGAGTTTGTTGGTACCCAAGAGGGACCTCTCCTTCTCTGAGGAGAAACGGAGGAGGAGTGGGTGTGTGTGTGAAGGTGGGACTGGGAGAAAAGAATGGAGAGGCCTGCGATCAAACCATAAAGTGACTAAATAAATAAATGGCAAAAACTATTTTAAAAAAGCCTTACAATATATTTCAAGGAGTTTAACATTTTTTTTGTTCCTATGGTATAGTAGGTAAAACAAATAAACAAAAATAAGAAAAAACAGATTATAACCAGAAAGCCTCATAGGTTTCTTTTTGTACCTAAAATTACCACCTAAACTTTTCCATATTCTTGGCTCTCCACAGTAGATCACCTGTAGAGGATTATCTTGTGTGTTGTATGGATGTAGCAGCTGTCAATAAAAATCCTATAGCCTAAAGCTGTGCAGAAAGAGAAGGAGAATGCAGGACTTCCTGGGATAGGAGAAAGGAACTCTGGGAAGAAGAAAGAGGAAGGTCTTTTTGCCAGAAGACAGACATGATTACAGGCCTGGAAGGTGTACCTAACCACATGGCTGGATGGAGCTGGGTGTTTGGGCTAACTTAGATGAGCTAGTGGAGAGTGTGCCTACATAAAGGCTAAGTGTTGAAATGTTAAAAGGTCTTGGCATCTTTACTTTTATGACCTAAGGGCCATTCTGGCTCTTAGGCCTTTTTTACCAAGAGACATAAGATGTTGGTCTGTTTTTAATAAAATAAAGCATCCCAGTAGTTTGATTTTACCAGTGAAGACTGGAGCCAGCTGCTGGGTTGACAACTTGCTAGCTCAGATAGGCAGAGAAAACACCCAGCTGGCATTCCTACTCTATCAAACCCCAAAGCCCTCAAAGCTCAAAACCAAAAGCCCAAAGCTAAAAAGCCCCTTCTTCTCCACGCTGTCTAAACACCTTCTATCTCAATGTCGCTCTTTTCTGTTTAATCCCTGTCAGCTGGTTTCTTGCTCTGCCGCTTGACCTAGGGTTATCTTTATTTAATCCTGTGTACAGAAAGTTATTGGATTAAAGGTATGTGCTAGGACTGAGCCACACCTTAACACTTGTTTACAATGAACAGAAAATTCTTGGATTAAAAGCTGAACCATCCCAAAATTAGAAAGAGGTTTTTACAGTTTATTTATTTATTTTTAAAACTCTTTTACAATGTGACTAGTTTTTTTTTTCTTTTTAAAAAATATTTATTTATTACTTCAGGTTACATCTCCATCACAGTGTCCTCTTTCCACCCCTCCCAGTCCTGCCCTCTCATCCTCTACGCCCTCTCCCTTCCATCCCATTCCTCTAGAGTGGAGTGTCCCTGCATACCAGTCCCCAGCCCCAGTTCAGCAGTCATGTGAGGGCTAAGAGCTTCCTCATACACTGGGGGCCTACAAGGCAGCACCACTAGGGCAAAGTGTCTCATTGACAGGTCACAAGGTCTATGTTCCTGTTCCCTTTGGTACATTGGCTGTAGTATAGTTGTCCTGTACTATATGGCTAAAATCCGACTATAAATGAATAGATGCCATATGCATCTTTCTGGGTCTGGGTTAGCTCACTCAGGATGAGCTTCTCTAGTTCCATTCATTTGGCTGCAGATTGCATAATTTCATTGTTCCTGATAGCTGAATAATATTCCATTGTGTAGATGTACCACAGTTTTTTAATCCATTCTTCGGTTGAGGGACATCTGGGTTGATTCCAGTTTCTAGCAGTTACAAATAAGGCTGCTATGAACATAGATGAGGAAACTTCCTTGTGATTTGGTGAGGAGCCATTTGGATGTATACCCAGAAGTGGTATGGCTGGGTCCTGAGGCAGAGCTATTCAATTTCTCTAAGATATTGCCAGACTTACCTCCATAGTGGTTGCACAAGCCTGCACTCCCACCAGCAATGGAAGAGGGTTCCCCTTTCTCCACACCCTTGCCAGCATGTGCTGTCATTTGAGCTTTTGATCCTAGCCATTCTGACAGGTGTGAGATGGAATCTCAGAGTAGTCTTGAGTTGCATTTCTCTGATGATTAAGGATGCTGAGCATTTCTTCAAGTGTCTCTCAGCCATTAGGAATTTCTCCTTTGTGAATTCTCTGTTTAGCTCTGCTCCCCATTTTTTGATTGGATTATTTGGTTTCTTGGCATTTAATTTCTTGAGTTCTTTGTAAATTACAGATATTAGCCCTCTGTCAGATGGGGGGGTTGGTGATGATTTTTTCTCAATCTGTAGGCTACCATTTTGTTTGATTGACAGTGTCTTTTGCCTTACAGAAGCTTTTCAGTTTCATTAGGTCCCATTTATTGATTGTTGGTCTTAGATCCTGAGCTCTTGGTGTTCTGTTCAGGCAGTTGTTACCGTCTTGAGATTCACAATGTGACCAGATATTCTGCAACAACTACCCTTATCAAATAGAGTCCTGAGGTGGATCTAAAACAAAGGTCAATGAAACGCATCTTTCTCTGAGACATGCACGTTTGCTGAGCCCCATGACAATCTGCACTGCCATACACATACAGTTCTTCTACTGCTTTCTTGAAGGTCTGTGGATCCTTTTGTATTTCAGCAAAAAGCATTCCATGTGCTTCAGTCAAATGTATGTTTAAAACTTTAATTGCAGGTGCTATTTGCTATCCCTTGGAATGGGTGTCAGGGCATTTCTCCTCCAGCACTGTGAATGTCACAGTCTAGGACCACCCAGAACATGAAGATGCAACAAATCCTCATAAGTGATTGACAGTCTCAGACAGTGCAGGACATTTCTGTCTTCAACTCTGACACATTCCAAAACTTACTTTCCTTTTTATTTTTTTTCCAATTGTCTACGTGATATCTTTACCACCTACTTGATTCTAACACAAGAAGAGAGGAAGCAGAATGATCACCCCACCTAGTTATTGGCTACATCTCCTGCATACTTTCCAATATCTTCAAAGTTGCTTAATCCATAAATCTCAAAGTTATTGTTGATTTACCCCAATCACCTTCTCTCTTGTTCATCTAGTCTCTGTGCTGTAGGTGTTATCCCCCAAACCGAAGCTAAATATTCCTCTAAGCTTTCTTCTGATGCTTTCTGCCATGTGAAGGCACAACTTAGCTCCCTTCAGACAACACATGGCATGAAGCCATCATCATAGAAGGAGAGTTCTGTCCTGAAAAAGCATCCAAACCTTGGACTTTAGAGTTCTAGAAGTGAGAAAACTAAGTTACATCCCTCACAGGTTCTGTAGTCTTTTGATCATGTGGCAAAACAGACTGCAATAAAAATAAAAATAAAAAGCCCTTGATGATGACATACACTTCATGGTAATTAATTAGAACTAGTAAACTCAAATTATGACCTTCATTTTTCTGAGGGATCTACATAGCTCCTTCATTTGTATAATCAATGTAACATAACTGGGCACTATCCTGAAGAAGCGACAAGAGACTATCATGTTATTGACATTCATAGAAGGACACATAATTCAATGTTAACTGAATAACATAAATACATAATATTATAATTATATATTATATAAAAATTTACATATGATATACATACATAAATATACTACATATAAATATATACATTGCATATAATTTAATGATATATAAAATAACATTATAATGTAATATATGTGATATGACATACTATATATTTATGCAAGTTATATACTACATGTTATATAATAATAATATATTTATATGATATATACTATTATACATGTATATATATTTTCACATCCTGTGTGTCAGAGAAGAAATTTTATAGCGTCTAGGAACTATGAATGCCTTTCACCTGACTATAAGCAAAGTGTAATTAGAACACAGTTGAACCCATTGCTTATATGTTCATAATGTTCATGGCTGCATCCATAGCTGCTCTTGGGTAATATGACAAAGTTGGAGTATTAGAATTAACACTCTTTTCTCACGGAGTGGAAAGCATTTATCCTCTGGCTCATTGCAGAAGTATGCTAACGTGTTATACAGAATGGAAAATTAAAAGCATATGATATGATTCATGGGTTAGATAAACAGCACAGCTATTTTTCAAAGTAATAATAAAGTAGATCATGCTTATTACTATTCCAGACACGGTTTAACTGTTAAGGAAAACATTGTGGATACACAGAAGCCTCTGTAAGTTAGTTATCAGTGCCATGTGATCAGCAGATATTTTTCAGACTTGAAAGTACCTTTCAGTACACTCTCAAAATGTACAACAATGGGAAGTGATTTGTTGAAATAAAAATGGCTCTGGACCAAACTACTCAAGGCCATGTACCCGCCTGAGAAGATGCAGCTACCACAGACATCACTGTCAGGTCGGAGCATTATCAGCGTGGATGATGCTGGGACTCATCTTGTGCCACTTCTTAGCCTGATGCAGGTTCCACTGTCAATTGTTATTAGCCCCTGGTTTTCTGCATGCATTTGATTTTTCACTCAAATATATTCCAGGTTGCTTAGCTGCAGGAAGCAAAGGATTCTTACAACTGTTTATTATCTGTATACATTCCAATAATAGTTACATAGCAAACAAAAGTTTCCAGTCTTCCAATGTTCCATTGCAGTTTAATGGTTCACAAAATGATTTCTGTGTCAACATTCAATCTTAGAGTGTCTGACTCACAACACACATTGCTATGTGTGAGATCAATGCATTATGCCATTTCATTAGTGAAGGAAGGAAGAGAATACACTATGACAATTACAACCATTTGATGAAGATACTCATGTGAACAGTTATTTTGCTCCGATTTAATATAACAATCTAATAAGGGAGTAGCTACCATAATAAGTAATGGAGTGGTTGTGGAAATGTCCACAAGTTTTGTAGAGGAAACAAACAAATAAAGACACCTTTGTTGGGGAATTCCCCTAAGCCTGTCTACCAGGGATACCTTGACAGTAAACAGTTCTAGTTCAGTGTGGTCTACCCATTTTGTTATGCCTCAGGATTCCACTTTTAGTGCAGCAGATACTCTTTTTATTGAACTCCTTTCTATTCTTCCTCATCTTCCATTCCTGTCTGCTGTCATGGTTTTGATAGTTACAGCCATGCACTTGTATCTCCAGCTCTCTGGCCAGCAGTAATCCATGTTAGATCATGAGGCCATGAGTCTATGTGTTGGATATTTCCATAGCTTTACGCCATTGTGCTTAGAGCACATTATTTTTCCTTTGCACAGTTTAGGGAATGGTTTCCTTCACTTAGCTTACCGATTACATTGACAAGGTCTAGTGAACAAAGTTTAAAATAAGAAAACAAACCTATAGACAAATGCAGAGAACATCTCTTTACTAAGATTCATTCACTACTACATTTTTCTTTCCTTCCTTAGATTTCTATTACTTCAGTGTCTCTCCAGTTATTATCTGTGTGTCATCACTTCCAGGAAATGAACCACTTGCTTAAAAATATCATGAGTCAATAAG
This sequence comes from Lophiomys imhausi, assembly GCA_907164525.1. Classification (NCBI taxonomy): domain Eukaryota; kingdom Metazoa; phylum Chordata; class Mammalia; order Rodentia; family Muridae; genus Lophiomys; species Lophiomys imhausi. Next base: position 1,553,734 of record CAJQZJ010032066.1, on the reverse strand, counting down.
ACATTCAGAAACAGAGCCAGGACAGTGGGGTGCAAAAGGAATCTTAAGGTAGTAAGTACACACAACTGATATTGAGAATAACTAATGGTTTCAAACTTTACTCAAGCTTCCCAAGAAAGACACTGTTTTCAATTCCACTTTCCCCATTCTATACAGTGCATTGCTTCATCTTACTCTTATCCAGCTACTTATCCCTCATATCTGTATATTCAAAAATCTCTTTGAAATGATTCCCCTGTTTCGGTTTTCTGCCACTGTCAAATTTGTCAAACAGAATCATAATCTCAACTGTCATACTGTTGGCTTTGCTACAAAGCACTTGCTTGTCTCTCATCATGTTAAGACCCCGAGTTAGTTATAGCTCCTAACTGATTCTCACAAAGCCTATCCACAGGATATTAGATTTCTTTTTCTTTTTCCAGGTGCATTGAGATTTATATATAAGTAAGTACATTGAACTTAAGTGGAAATGGCAATGCAGATGGAAGGTTTTTCTTAAGTACACACCATTCACAAAGCACTGCACCCCCAGAAAACCTGCTGTATTTAGACACCAGCTCTGTCTTTATGATGTAGAGGATCCAATGAGTTTTCATTCACTCATTTCAGTGGAGAATGCCCATTGATTTGTTTGCCAAAAAATTCAAATAAGGCTTTAAAACAGCCCTGAAAACTTCTGTTCACATATATTCATGAATTACAGGCCTCCTCTATTGGCAATGCACACAAATAACAGAGGTTGAAAATAGAAAAGATGTTTTAGCAACAGCAATCAAAAATAGATAACAAGAACTCAAAATAAGCAATAGCCTTGGAAATATACTTCTGCATCTGTAAGAGAAGCTAAAGGGCATACATTTTGGTGGGATGTTAGTTTGAGAAGAGTTATTGATGGAAACTCTTATGTTTATAGAAAAGGAGTTGAAAATGCCTACCCAGCTCAGCTGTGTTATAGAGTTGGAAGTTTCCATGCATTTCTGTTTGCTCAGTAGCTTCTGAAGTAGAGAGCAGTTCCAATGGAACAACAGTCAATAAATTTTCAGAGTGACTCTGGTCCTGTCAAGTAGGAACAAACACTCAGTTCACCTTTTTCTGGGACTGGACCTCCAGGAAAGGACGACTAATAATGTTTCGACAACTATGAACTCCAAAAACCCATTATAGCTGTCACTCAGTCTTCACCATGCCCTCCTGACTGCCTCTGTCTGCTTGAACCCATTAATGAAACAAGACTCATTTCACCAGAACTGCATTGAGTGCTCAATGTTTCTGTAGGAACATGTCCATCACAGTGAAGACCAGATATGATATATCTTCTTAAGGACTACAATGGACAGTTGAAGACTGAAACATCTATAGCTAATTTTCACAATGAGTTGTAATTTCTATCCTGCACTTTTTTATATATTCCAAGTGCTGGGGAAATAAGAAGGTGGAAACAATAAATTGTGGCTGGCACATTGATAAGATGTAACAGTTTTGCTCAGTTTTAAAGGAAGCAAGGATACTCTAGGAAGAGAAATAAGAATTAGTAAAAACACATATACTGGACTATTTTTCTGTAAAGAAAAAAATTATTCTTTACAGATTGAGAGAAGATCACATAGAACACGATGAAGTTAATGATGGGAGATGGGAGTGGAAGAAAATGAACATTTGCCATACAAGTGTATAAATTGTGACGTTAGAGATTAACCACAATAAGTGAGTTTGAAGGCATTTATTGTATTATTCTGTACTGTTTCTCTTATTTCAGAAAACAAATACTTGGATCAAAAGTAACAAACGATCAAAAGGCATATTTCATACAATAAGATGTACAAGTGACCAACAAGTACTTGAGAAATTGATCTATGTCACTGATTATCAGAGAAATACTAATGAAAGCCAGTGTTCATCTGATAAAATGACAACTAATGAGTTTATCCTCATTCTGACAAATTAGTAAGACAAACAACTGAAGGGAGAAAACACTTATTTTGGCTTGAATCCCTTGGGGCATAAGACAAAGAGGAATGTCATGGCAGGGACATCTCTTATTGTAAATGTCAGTCAACTTGACAGGACCCAGAAATTAAACAGAGTGAGAAAGAGAGCAGCAGAGACCATGGATACGATTGTGTCCTCATGTAAATGCTCCATAGCATAATCCCATCAACTATGCTCTACCTACTAGATTCCAATACTTTTTAATAACCTATGTAACCAGTAATGGCTTAACCCATTGCTGCAACCTAGGCACTGCTCACCAAAGTTTCAACTCTGAACATTACTACACCAACCAACAAGATGTCCATATGGAACACTGATAAATAATTCAGAACTTAATAATAACAGTGGGTATTGTACAAACAAGAAGCTGTTGTACTTTCTTGTAACAATGTAACTTGGCATAATTACTATGTGATAACAAATGACTGCTTCTTAAAAATTAAAAGCAGAATTAACATATGATGATCTAGTGATGAACTCCCCTTTGCATCTACAGTCAAAGGAAACGAATTCAGTATATCAAAGAGACATCTACATTCTTATATGCATAGCAGTGCTGTCAATGTAAGCATCGATGAACAACAATATGAAGAATGTCATGCTATATACAGGAAGTAGAATGTTACATACAGGAAGTAGAATGCCTATCCAGCCCTAAAAAGCAATAATCTCACAATAATCACAATAAGCAATAAATCACAATAATCTCATGAAGTGGAAACTCCAAACACCAAAACATCAAACAATAAGTGTTAAATCAGAACAAGTCAGATAAGCATACACATAAAAAACACAGAAGGAATAGATTTGACTCTAAGGTGGATAGTTTGCAATAATTTAATATATATTATGTAGTGCACAAGAAGATTTTGAAGTTTCTCAAGGTAAAATTCAGAATTTTAGGGGAAGAAAATATAAACTAATATGATATGATTACTATACATTGCATATAGTATTGTCACATTGTACTTCATACATATGCATAATTATTGTGACAGTTAAAATAAGGTTTAAAAACTTGAACTCATAGGAGTAGAGAATTTCTTGGTAGTAACTAGAAGCTGTGGTTAGGGAGACTGAGGAAATGTTGATCAAAGAATTCACATTTGCAGATTGGTAGGAGAAAGACACTTAAGAGATAATCTGTGTACACTGTGCCTGTAATTAACAATTGCATATTTTATAAATGGTAATTGTGAGAGTAGATTTTAAATCTGTCAAAGTAATGCAAGCACAGAAGGGACAATAGTTAGCATTCTTAGTCATCTTATGGTGGATACATATGTAAGATGTTATAGTATATATAGTTTTTATTCATTAAATAAAATTATAATCACTTTTTAAAAAATGTTACAATACTAAAGTAAAAAGTCACAGTGGAGCATGCATTTAAGAAGGGGAGCCTAGCAGACCTTCCTGATGCGTTAGCTGTAGATGATGGAACTTTATCTGCTATTATATAGCTCAGGCTCAGACCTTCTGAGAAGATCATAGTCTCTGATTCTGAGCATCTGCCCTATAATGTCAATCATAATTGACCAATGTTTTTTTGCTTCCCTCACCTGTTTTTCCCACAACAACAATTTCAAGTGCAGCAACACACTTTTTAAATACTCAAATTCTAAGTATAGAATCACTGGGCCCTCGATGGGCACAAAACCTGCATATTGCTTCTGCTCATTTATTGCCTTCCATGAACTTGGAAGGGTTAATTGTTTTCAAAACTCTGTATTTCATCCATACAATAAGAATAATTTCCATAGTCTTCACCTACTTACACACACATACATGAACTTGTGAAAGCCTTTTGCTATTTAAGAACAAAGTGTGATCATGTATTTCTTTTAATCTCTAACAACTTTGGAAACTGGGATTTCCATATTTGATGCTGAACACCATTATTTCAATCAATGTAGGCATCAAATTGTAAATATTTAGTCGGTTAGTGATGTCAAGGTTAAGCAGAAATAAAAATGTGTTATATTCTATAGGACCTCATAATTCATGGTGATAAGCATTCAGTCAAGAAGCAAAATGACAAAAAGAGAGTTGATGATTAAAACAGAGTACAAGATAAAGATAAAAATGTAGGTTATTATATGAACCTAAGATTTGTTTCAAACATCCACAATGCCACAACTTTAAGAGATGTGATCTGAAGTGATGGTGGAAGAGACATCCTAAAGTTTTATTATGTGTGCGTCTGTTAAATCACAAAGCCATTAAGGTTAATTTAATGATATTTCATATAGCTGTAGTGCCAGCTGTTTAATAATAAAGAATGCTGTGCAGAAGTTCAGAGAGAGCTTCAGGGGTTATTTTATTTGCTGTTTTTAACAACCCAACCAAGCCAGGGGTCATTTGACGATGTGGTGATTTGGAAGAATAAATCCACAATGATGGCTGAGCTAATTGTTTGTAATAGCTAATGGAATACAACTATTTGTAAAGCCTAGAGAAATGCTCCCTTAAGAAAAATGTTTTTGTTGTTGTTGCTCTGCTCTTGTACTTATATAATTATTCTTATTTTAAAATAAAGTATCTCATTTACACCTCAATTCTGCACAGATCCTTTCAAGAAAGAGACATGGCTGGGGCTCTCTGTAGTTTCTTTCATCGTGAAAACATACTTGTCTACTTTCCTTAGTCATTCTCCCATAATTTTATGTCCAATTGCCTTTTTTTCTAACTTTTTAATATTGGTAATATTCTAGACGTATATTGAGATTGTATGTCTATTTGTAAGCTAATTTTCATTTGTTAGATTCATAAGGAAAAGAAAAGGTTCCCGATTGTTCACACAAACTCAACTAGCAAAGTGTATTATCCCTAAGCTGCTGATGATCATATTGAGGAGCTCTGAAGGGAAGCCAGGGTGTTTTGTCTATAGTGCATAGACTTCACTATTCTCTAGAAGAAACTTTTTCCCCATATTAAGTACTAAGAAAGTAACTGAGCCATAGAAAAAACTGGGGAAATAAGTAGTCCTAAATTTATACTCAGGACACTATCATCCTTCTCTGTAAAAAAGGCAAGAAAGTTGGTTTCACATAACAAGGATTAAGTGGCAGCTGGAGCAAAGTGGGATAGATTGGATTCACATGAGTCATGTGGGTGTTGGGTGCTAGACAAAGGAGCACTTTGAAATAATCACAGAACCTGGACTTTGATCCTTTGTGCTGAGTACCAGTGAAGGATGCTATGCTCCATCATTCTGCATAACTGTCATTGTAAGCTCAAAGGGTGAACTCTACTGCCACTTGGATATGTTGTGGACTATATAAATTTTTCTAAATGGTCTCTAATATTCAAAAAGGACTGTAAACAACTTTTTGGTAATTTTCCCTGTAGTCCAAAGAGCATATATGACTTGCAATGTTTTTAATTATGTTTAAAATATATTTTCAGTGTAAGTAATTTTATTGATAGAAAAACTAATAAATATTGACTAAGACCCAGTGACTAAAACCCAATGTATTCAGTTCCTTCACCATGGTAGTCATACCATTGTGCTGAAGTTCTAAAGACAGCAGACTTAACTTCTTTCTCTCAAAAACATACAAAATTAGGCATGAAAACTGACACAAATAAATAAGAGGAAGAGAAAAAATATGACATAGTATTATATTTGAAAGGTAAACATAAAATATATATACAAAAAGAAAATTATGAAAGGCTAGTTCTAAAACATCTAAAATATTCAAAATGATTACAGGCAAATATTTAAGCAAAAGTTGTCAATAAAAATAGAAATGTTTTCAACTACATCAGAGACCTGAGAAGGATAAATATATGTGATTATACAGGAATTGCAGAGCCAGAAGCTTCCAAAACTAAGAAATGACAGACAACTGGCTAACTGGAGAGTCCCCAATTTCTCTCCATACATTAGAGCATCTATCATCAGCCTCTTGGCCCAGTATCTCTGACAGACCAATGAGCTGTACTGCAGGAAAAGTAAAAATGAGGTTAAGTAGACTGACTTGTCTTGTTTCAGTCTCAGTAATGACAATAAATTATAGTTGAATAAAAATGTAATAGTCTAAGATAAGTGAAAAAAATAGAAATTTTGAGGTCGATTAATTTTCTGAAAAAACAAATGTGAGTTGTTTTCTGTGGGTGGCTGCTGTTCTCTGAGACACTAAAGGAAGGTAGACACAGCCATACAGTCAGTGACCATGAACTCCAGTGTGTCTAGTTAACTTGAAGACTCAGAGAGCCATTCCTAAATGCTGCTCTGCAGCACAGATTTGACACTGTTGATTCAATCATCCATTGAGAAGTCATTTGCTTAGAATAGTGTATATCTGGTATTCTAACATCATTCTTTTTGCTATGCTAAATTACCCTTAAATGGCAATTCTATATTGCCAGTTTCTAATTCCAGACAGTTCTTCTCAGCAGGAAAGTTGCAGTGTCAGGAGCTTACACAGCTGCTTTTACTACATCCAGAGTAAATGGTGAAGAGAAACAGATATAGTGATGCCACTTGTCTTATTTACACTCATGCAGTTTTCCTCATTGTGATACAGTTATAAGCCTGTGACCTAGGGGATGGTGACACCCATAGTGGGCTGGTTTATGCTACATCAACAAAGAGTCAAGATAATTTCTCACACAATGTTAACAGGTCAATCTGATATAGATAATAAGTTATAAAGATTCTCATAGCATGTATTTCTAGGCTACGCAAAATTGACAGTTAAAACTGTGTATGATCGGAAAATGAGAAGATTGAAGAGTTATAGACAAAGGGACAGTAATTTGTTCTAAGATAGACGGTTGAGAGACAGATAAATGCAAAAATAGTAGAACTGGACACATAAGATTCCAGATAGGGAAGGGCACATGTAAACAAGCATATTACTCCTACTAATGACCTCCACACCATTGCTTAAAGCTACTTCTCATATTTCCTTTCTTGGGTTCTCAGCTCAACCTGCAACTTCATAGTTACTATATGCTGAATGACTTAAAGCATTGATTTACATGCATTTGAGTTAGACTGTAACAGAAGGCTGACTGCTAAGGAACCTACCCCATGGTTCATCTTCATTGAGTTCCCAAAGTAGAAAAAAATTGGAGCCACTTTTTTTGTGTGTGTGTCTTAACAGAGATGTTTATGGTGGGGGGGGGTGTCTGTCAAAGGAGAACAACATTCTATCAAAGAAAAATATTGCTGTTCACAAAATAGAATGAAGTTCTTCATGCCCCTCTATCTTTAACAACCTTCTACCAGCACTGAGAAGTACAGAGGTTAACAGATGTAGCAGGGAAAGCAGGTTGTAGTCACATTGACAGCTAGGAAATGAAATGACACTAAGTATTCGATGACTGCCCTCAATTAGCCTATGCAAAGCAAGAATTAATTACCAGCATTGAAAAAGGATCACCTTTGACTCCTCTTTGGAGATCTCACTTACAGGGAGTGCTCCTCTGGCGTTGTAAATGAAGGTGCAGTGGACTTGATATAATCAAGAGACTCTAGGCTGGCTAACATATAGATATCAGTGACAGAGGTGCATGCAAATGCAGGTGCAGATATACAACATGTCAAGAGAGATACAGATGCAAGTAAGATTGGATCTATGGCTCCACAATGTAAGGAAGATTAGTAGCAGTGGTTGCACATGTTAGCTTTGAAATTCTCAGGGCAGCAATTAAATGTCTTAAAGTAAACTTATAAAACCTTTTTATTACTAAACCAGGGTATAAATTATAATAAAAATAATATCTGCATAGGTAGAGATTGTATTTTTTGGCATATTCTCTTAACAAAATCTGTGTATCTTTTCCTCAAGCCAGTAATAAAATCAAATCAAATGAATCTCTAAAGCCATTCACTTAATGAAATAATTTGGATACTCAAACAATAAAACTATCTTTGAGAAGATCATGGCAGCAGCATCCGAACACACAAGGAGGCCTCTGTAGAATGGAAGCATGAGATCGCTCTGCTGGGGAGAGCTACTTGCGTAAAGGGAGGATTTAACTAATGGTGCTACCCTAGCACATAAGGTAGGAGCCAGGAAACAGAAGGAAGCGGAGGGTTATAAGAGACATGACACAGAAAAATGGAGAAAGTAAAAAAACAAGAATACAGGACTGAGAGAAGAAATTAGTATTTTCTTAAGCAACAATATTATAACAAAGTATTATTTCATGGTCAAACCACAATTTCCAACTGAGAAACTAAATCAGAAATGTAGAGAACCGAGTTGGAATCCAAAGGTTCAGGCAGAGAGAAAGTGAATAGAATTGAACTCAACCAGTCTGGGCTTAGTTCCACCCATTGGTATCAAGCATATATCTAGGGATGAGGAAAGTAGAAAGCCAGCCGTTACACTGCACTACTACATGGACGCTACATTACAGGCAAGTGTGGCTCACCATTGTCACGACTGTGCTCTGCGAAGTTAATCAATATTCCACAGAGGAATAACCCAAATCTTACTTATTTTTACAACCAACTGATAAGTACAGAGGCCTGTCAATCAGTCATTAGGGAAGAAGAAGGTGGCATTGTAGAACAGAAACAAAGGTAGATTTCATGCATATTTTTTCTATATAAAGTATCACATACAAAAGCATCTCGATTGACCCTGTAGTTCCTGATCACAGGGGAGGTCCTATGCTTCCTTTAGTAGAGGTAAGGGTGGATGAATAGATCTTTCTGGTCTTCACAAGGAACACAAACAGCTGAACAACTTCAAGTAGATCAAATTTGTCTTAGTTCATTGTAGTAATATGATATTGGGGCTCAAATGAAGATGCTACTGGCATCGTCTGCAGAGTGTTTAGTGATACTGGAGAAGAGTTTGAGTCTAAGTCGGGTTTGTTGCTGTCTTAGTTTCTTTTCCTATTGCTGTGTTAAAATATCCTGAACAAAAGCCATTGAAGGGAGAAAATTTTCCTCTGAACATAGCTCAAGGCACAGACCATCATGGCCGAGATGTCAGAGTCAGGAAGCAGCACTGAATACTTCCTGTTTAAGGACTTTCTTCATTTAACAAAGCCCATGATTCCCTGCCATGGGATTTGGCCATGCTGACTCTCAAGATGGTCCTTTTCACATCAGTTAAGCAGTGAAGATAATCCCCCACAGAGATGCTCAGAAGCCTGTCTGGCAGGTGGTTCTATATTTAATGGGGTTGACACTGATTGGTTATTATCACAGACACTTTGTCCGAAATGACAAGAGAAGCTACTTAGTTTCTCCAAGCCTCATTCTTTGAGTTGTCTCAAAACAGAATACTGTTAATACATTAACAACTATTCAGGGCTGTTACAGTGACCAGTGCTATGCCTATAGGTAGTGAGGGTTGAAAACCTATGCGCTTTCACTATCGGTATTCCCATGGTTGGCCAGCAAATCCTCCAAAACGCTCTTTGAGAGATTACCCAGACAGCATTGTTTCAAAGGCATTCTCAATGGCTCAATGTGAGAAAATTCTTTGGGTGTTTCCTCCTTCAGCGTCAGAAAAAAATGCAAAAAAGGAAGCAAGATTCTCCAATACAGATGAAATAAATTTTCCAAAGGTGGTCTCCTTGTCCTGGTTACAGCTCTCTCCCCGAAACCAACCACTTTATTATTACAAAACAGCACAAAAAACCCATGTGAATAATGACTCACACTGTAGAGTCTTGGGGCTGTTGTGACAGCCATAAATTCTGGGTAAATTCTGCTGAATCTGCTTTGTTTAAATGAGATTTGCCAACTTTTGCCTTTGGTGTGAAGTGTGAGCTACTTAGTTTTAGCAGAGAGAGGCTGGTCAACAGCTTTTGAACATAGCAATCTTCCAGGCTGCCCCAAAGTAAACAGAAATTGGGAATTTGAGTATGTCATCAACCCTGAGCTTTCAAAGGTGTTAAATATTTAACTCCCACTAATAGACTATAAAGTAATGCTTGCTTGGCCAAATATAAGTATTTTTCCATCTCTCTGATCACTTACTAGATTATCTTTCCTGGAACTTGACTTTTGAAAAAGCTTAGTAAGTCCTGTATACAAGGCATTGCTTTTTTTTTTTTTTTCTCCTAGAAAATTTGGTTCAGCTTAGAGTGATGTAGAATCTAAATTTGGTTCTAGATTCAAACCTCAGATAGGAACGCTAAAATTTATGAGCATTAAGTATATGTACTAAACTTTTCAGGCTGCAGCTTCCTCATTCATAAAATCTCCTATGTGGTTTGACTAATAAGGGAGAGGATTGGGTAGAAGTACCTTGCTCACTGTACACAGGAAACAAGATGATTAGTGTCAGCAAGTGCCTTCACCATAGCAAACCCTACCCACACTTCCCAAATGTTATTAGTGCTGATTTCTTTCTTGTAATGCTCCTTCCTCCAGCAATGGTGGCCCTAACCCCACCCCTGAACACACACTGTACTCTCTGTGTCTCATCGCATTTTTTGGTTCTCTGCTGTGTTGTTTGCTTAAAATTGTCACCCTAGTCTTTTCACTTTCCCTTCTCCTTTTTAACTTGACTGTTATTTACAGACTCTCTGTATATTTTACCTGTCAATCTCCCCCCAGCAATGTACATGTCTCTTAAAAATTTTGCTTATTTATTTTACCTTTTGTATTTATCATGAATTTCTACAGCTCAGATGATGATAGGACTCATCAGGGTCTTCAGTGTTTATGGATAAAATACCTCCCCCTAAGAGAATTATGGATACATTTCAATGATAACTTACTTATCCATGCCTCAGGAAGTCACTTAAGTCACAGTACTGCATTATTAGAGTGAGCTCTGAAGAATTTAATCTACCATGCAGGTATTATATATGACTTTTATTAATTATGATTAATTAATTAATTAATTAATTAGACGTGCCTGAGATTTTATTGGAAGCAATATACTAAGGAGACATTGGATGAACGTGTATGATATGAGTGTGTCTTATCTTTACTTTCACTTAAAGTATAAGTAATATCTTCTCAAATGATTTTATGACTCTTAAAATGGTTATAAGAAGTGACATCATAGACTCATCTTTATCCATATTACATCCATTTATCCATATGTACACACAAAAGCTTACTAGAAATCTTTGCTCATCTTCAGTGGATGCTCAGCTTCAGCTTCCCTGGTTACCTGTTATATATCAACTCTGTAATTAAGAAATAGTAACTTTAAGAAACAAAAAGTGTTGATAAATGGTCCTGTCTTAATAGGTTTTGGAGGTTAGCCCCAGGGAATTCCTACTTTTCCTTTTCTGTATCCTTCTTCCTCTCCTATGTAGGAGTGCATGGGCTTGAGAAAAATGAGATATAGACATAGCACAGGAAGGTCCAAGAAGTAGGGGCAGATTATTGAATATGCCCTTATACCTTTGTATATTGATACAAAATTAGAAGTTTATTTGGCTAAAGTGGTATTGACCATTGTTTATTGTGCAAAAAAATAAGATTGTATTGGATTACATCGGTATTGATCTTTGTATATTGATACAAAATTAAGATTATAGTTGGCCACAATGGTATTGACCCTTGCATATGGACGTAATATTAAGATTATATTGGGCTACATAGGCATTGATCTTGGTATATTGATACATAATTAAGAGTATATTTAACCACAATTGAATAGATCTTTGTATATTGATACAAATTTAAAGGTAACGCTTCCTAATGGTATCATACCTAGAGATACTTAAAAATAAAATGTGAAGCTCTGACCTCTTGATACCAACCGTCTAAAATGGTCTAGGATAGTTAAAACAAACTCCTAGTCATGCAAACATGTCACTTTGTTAGCTACTATGACAGTCTATCACAGATATTCTCTAAACTACCCAGTAATCAAGTTGCTAAGAGACAAGCAACATTTGCTTATCTAAATACAAGAGATGGATAGGGCATCTTCAAAAACCCCAAGAGATCTGCAGAATATGGCATTCAAAGATGTTATCTTAAATCAAGATTTTTTTGATATCGAGACATATCAGCTCCTGACAGCACCCCCTATTCTACTCCAAGTAGAAGATAAGCATCGAAGAACCTCCACTGTAAGATGGTTGAATTAGTAGCAAGCCTTTCTCTTGGCATGAAAAAACCCCTTGCACCAACTGCAGACAGACTGCTGTCCAAAAAGGACAAAACTTGGTAGCAGGGAAGTCGACAGCCTAACTGTGCCAAGAGAGGGTAGGTAAGTCCTTCATAATCCCTGCTCTACAACAAATGTCTGTCAGAGAAACAGGACCCAAAGGCTGAAGACTGATGCTGGAATGTATGGAGAAAAAATGGGAACTGTCCAGGCAGTCATTGGTATTTTCTTTCTTAGTTTTGGAAGCTGCAGGCCCTGCACTTCCTATATAAGCAAATACATTTATCCCTCTCAGGTCTCTGAGGTGGTTGAAGAATAGACAGCTAGAGTCTCATAGTTAAATTTTGAATTGTTTAGGAATCAAGAGGGTGTTATAGATCTAAGAAGATACTCTTAAAAGTGTGTTGCAAGATAGTATGAATATTGAGTCACATATAGACCTTTAAACTCATGGAGTTGGTTAGATAGTAGAATGTTAAAGTCAGGGGCCAAATATGTATAAACTGGACATTGGGAAGGTATACTGGGCCATTTAACTCTCATAAATGTGGCATATTTATATCTATTGTTTTGTATAATACTTACTGTTATAAGAGAAGGAACCATCTGTTGGACTGAAAGGGGAAACTTCTGGGGGGAAGAGGGTGGAAGGGCAGGATAGGAAGGGGGAATAGGGAGGGGTTTGTTACTGAGATGTAACTTGAAGAAAAAAAATAAAGTATTAAAAAAAAAACAAAACAAAACAAAAAAAAAGAAACAAAAAGTGTCGAATTTGGTTAAGTTTGGATGGAAATAGGCCTAAACCATACATGTCTTGAAAAGTCTCCATTGTCTGGATATGGTGGCTATTCTAGTTGTTATAATATTTTTTACCACATGTGGAGATACTTACATTCATGATTCCATAGGAAGCACAGGCTTTGATAGAATACAAGGTATATCAGTCCAGGCAGTTCCCCTGGCTGTCTGTTGTGATTTAGCATGTCACGAGTTGGCTATGGCATGGCAGAAGAGGTCTGTTGTCTTTCATAGACCACTTCAGACTTCTGCTTGGAGGAAGGGACTGATGCTGCCCTGCTGGCAATCTGACCTGTTCTGTGTCACATTTTTATGAAGACTCTTATGCAGGGATGACTGAGGCACTTTCAGGAGCCTGGTGCTGAACAGCACAGCAGGCAGGTCAGAGTTTCTCGGCTATGGAAATCACAGGAAGTACTCTGAAAGGGGGTTGCCAAGTCAGAGGGCATAAACTGAACAAATGAAAGGCCTGCAAGAAAACCGCAGGAGAGAAGGCTGTTTCGACTTGTGATTAGCTGAAGAATTTGGCAAAGAGATTTGAGAGGAATCCCTGTAGTCACAGGTCAGTACAGGAGTCAGAAATGAGACAAGGGAATTGGGCTGCCTTAATCTGACTTGAGAAATTCTTGGAAGTGTGTAATATAAAGTTTCAAAAACAAACTCTATCTGAGCTAAATAACAAAGTATTTTATTGTTTTATCTTAAAGTGATTTCCATTCTCTTATTGCCTTGTTATGTTTCTGATAAATTCTTCACATTGCTCCCTTTGTGATTACAGAGAATGTTCTGCCCTAGCTTATTATATAATAGGAGAAATGGAACACAAGCTCTCTCTCTCTCTCTCTCTCTCACACACACACACACACACACACACACACACACACACACACACACTCACACACACACACACACAGACACACACAGAGAGAGAGAGAGAGAGAGGTGGGGGAGGCCCCACCATGTTTTCGGTAGAGAGAAAGAACTCTAAGAAGAAATAATTTTGATGTTGGGCAGGCTTACAGATTTTCTGGAGGCTGTAGTGACCACAGGCTGTATTCCACTAAGATTCAAGACAGAGTAAAGTCTTTCGGGTCTGGGATAGATGATCATTCAGAAAGGTAGTGGCTAGACCTCCCAGCAGACAAAGAATTTTGTGTAAAGTGGACCGACCCCAAGGCTATGCTTAGGTTAAACCATGGAATTTCTATAGTTAATCTTCCACACCTCATTTAAAAGATGGGGATTCTGTTAGCTTGATCTTTGATGTTTTGCTTGTTTCATACACAAAACCACGAGCTGCTCTAACTAGATAGTGGTTCATTTCCCATATCTTTTTAACCCCCAAACTCCTAATTAATTATATCTCAACTCTGCTTCCCCATAGTTTATGAGATGACCAAAGTCGTGCATGCCAGTTGGCATCCTTCATTTCCACTCCAGCAAATCCAACATTTCAGAGAGGCAAGAGAGGCCAAGCTAGCAACACAGGGCCATAGCTACTGAAGACCTGCACGTTGTTCAACTAGAGAATGACTGACACATTCCAGGAGAGAAGGGTGTGATGTGCCTTTTTTCTTTTCTCATAGATAATGCTAAATGTAACCATGTGGATGCATTTGCAAATAAGCAAAGAAGAAAAGAGGAAGAAACCAGTCATCTCACAGCTATTTCATGTTAGCTGGTGTCCCTATTGAACCTTTAGTGACTTAGTTAGTGTTTGGTTCTTAAACTGAGCACTGAGTGAATTGTATATATCAGTCAATTAAATAAAGGCCAAAGTGACATATGCACAATATTTTGTGAGTTATTTTCCAAACTCTATAAAAGGAATAATGATTTGTGAGGAACAGTAGCAGGCAGAGCTGTAGCTTTGATACTGGGATCAAGCTAGCCTCCGGAGTCCACATCCTTACCTCACAGAGCACGGCAGAATACAGAGAACTTGGGCTTGGGTCATCCAGCATAATCCAATTTTGCTTCTTCCCATACTGAAAGTTCACACACACACGCACGCACGCACACACACACGCACACACACACACACACACACACAGATACACACACACACACACACAAATCAGAAACATTGCCATCTTTTGTATTTGATTGCTCAAATATTTTAATAGTTTCTTTTAAGCTATTCACATTCCTTTCCTACTAACTGAAGATTTTCATGATCAACTAAAGTTGGGTGTTTTTTTTTTTGTTTTGTTTTGTTTTGCAATCACATGAAAATGGTGACTGCAAAAGCAAATAAAGATGAACTTCTCATCTTAGTATCAATGAAGACACAACTTGTAACTTGTGGCTGCCTCAAAAAAATCCACCTAGTTCTCTTAGGTTTTAATGATACAAAGTCGTAGCATGCACACTGATGTGTTAGGGTGAAAAACGAGATGAGAGAATAGATGGAGCCAAAATACCAGCACTGGCTTGAGTCTTTTAATTAGATACTGACTGAAAATGAGACACATGGAGATGTCTAGTTTTCAGATTTGATCTCTAGCTCTTCCTGCCTTCCTGAGCCTTTCCCAAGGAAGGAAACATGGCATAGGGCTCAGTTTTGGGAATCAGCCTTCTTGACTTGTGTTTAGAGTGAGTTCCATGACTTCCTCTGTAACTTTCTGTGCTATGTGAGATTTATTTGATATCAGAGGAACTGAACATGCTGCTTTTACAGATGGCATGTGTGTCTGTATTTGGAAGGAGCTCCAGTACTCCTTCAGAATAGTTCATAATGAACACAAAACAGACAGGAGAATGCAGGCTTGGTCTGTGTGGGGAATGTGTGTAGCTGAGACTCCAAGGATGACATCACTCATCCCCAAAATCTCTAGGGATGAGTGATGTCTTCATCTCACCCTTACTCATCACATGGGTGTGTTTTGTTCTTTGTTTTTATTATCAAGGAGATATGAGCCATTCTCAGGATGAGAGTTGCTTAGGAAAGTGCCAAATATGACTGAAACTTCTTAGGACCAAGTGAGTACATGGAAGGAAAAGCACTACTTATTTATTTATTTATTTGTTTGTTTGTTCATTTATTTATTTATTTATCTATTTATTTATTTATTTAGGCAAGTGAGTCTTAGTCTATCATTAATTTCAAATTTCTAGTTGTTGTGAACAAAGTAGAAGAATTGACTAATGCAAGTGATTTTCAGCAAGCAATTGTTGGCCATGGAAACAGATCCACTGAAAAATCATGAGTTTTTAGAAGAATTTAGAATAAAGAGAGGTAGAAGCCTTCTCTTGCCATTGAGAGAGGGAGAAAGCTCAAAGACTCTACAAAGGTGCCAGCAGGCGGCCATTCAGTTATTCTGAGTTAGTGAAGGGAACTTCCCTGAATACAGTGGCTAAGATGGCTTGTTTTTTTGAAGGAGAAAAACATAACACATTGAGCACAAGAAATGGTACCCTGTAAAAACCTATTTCCAGGGAGAAACCAGACTCACCAAAGGTTTGCATCTCAGGATAAAAATAAAAAAGATAGTTTGGAGCATTGAAGATGATAATTGATATCTGATATTCATTTGTATTTTCTGGGAGGAACTATGTGTCAAGTGTTTTTTATATGTTTATCTTATTTAAACCTAAAATCAAATTCATAAGGCATTTGCACTTATTCTATATGTATTTGTTCATGGAAGGGGCTAAGAATTCAGAGCCTCTGGTTATCTTCAGATGCCCTGGGCTCTGTCTCCAGCAGTGCAAACAAAACAATCATAAAATAAACAATCCTCCAGAGTAACTAAAGATCATATATAAAAACAAATAATAACTCTTTGTGTGTCATATCTATAAAGTTGGGGTGGTTGTATTTTGGTTTTTAGAATAATCATGACTGAAAGGCAGAAAACCTATAAGCATATAGGTCCTGGACTTCTTTACATGAAGTGACCAACCGTCTCAATTTGTTCATTGACAGCATGACTTTGAGAGACAGGGTAAAAGTCTCCAGTCTGAGCCAAAGCGGAATAGTTGGCTGTTCCCTACACTAACGATATTGTAAATAAGAAATCGAAGCTCCAGAAGGTCTAGGGTAGAGTTTAAGTCTCGCGTATTGTCACGGATTTCCCAGGTGGTAGTGTATAGAAAAAACATGACCTACAACCAAAAGAATCCAGGTAAAGTTGACCCATTTTTTCCCCTGTATTCTTATTTAGAAGCTGCAATGCACGCCAACCACTGCCTTAAACTTAATTCCCATCTGGTTTGGTTGGAATTTGGCACACATAACCACATATAAAATAGCTACAGATTAAAAGCAAAACAAATAAAAGCAAGGAAACAAGCACTGGAGAAAATGTTAATTGAAAAAATATGGAAGAGGTAAGGGTGCAGACCTGAGGTGAGCAAACAGATGTGGGATCGGTAGATAAAAAGTAGAAAACCGTGCCAAAGGCTTGGGGATACAAAGCTGGGAGGATGGCCATCTTCCTGGTCTCTGAGTGATTCCTCCTCTGAAGATCTCCCAGGCCTCAGCGGCTCCTTTTGGCAATGGGGCCAACACTTACAGTGAATAAATGGTGTCAACATCTGACAGAATAAGACATTTTGTTTAGAGACACAGATTCCTTCTTGCAGTTAGACTGTGATAACCTTTGGCAAGAAGTTTATACACTTCGCCTTGTCTTCTCTGAGAAGAAATTTTCCTTCTGTTCTCACATAGTCATTGAAGAAACAAAGCCTACCATATTTAGTGAAAGACAAAAAATCAGACTCTTAGAAAAATATTGACCTAGAAAATCTTATCCCTGAGAACAAGATTATATTGAAGTGAACCAATGAAAAGTCCCCACTGAGATTTATAGGATTTAGAAACTAGCTTTTTCTCATGTTCACATGTCACTTTAAGTTGGCCTTGAGCACTAAATCAATGCTAATTTTAGTTCACTCCATGTTGTTGGAAATCAAGGCTTAAATTCTACTTTGGGTAAGTGGGAAAGTTATCCCACGAAGCTGCCCAACTGGGGTCTGGAAAAAGAACATTCATTTTGGAATAGGCAAAGAAACTTTGCTCCAAAAAGTTTGGATGATGAAAGTTTCTCTGATGAAAGCCTTAAACAACAATTTGTGTTATTTTCAAAAATCAGTTTAAATTAAGAGCACACATAACTAAGTTTTATTATTAATCTGTATAAAGCAACATATACATACAACTTCTTCTCTTTCAAGAGCATCTTGAATAGATAGCCATGAGGATACATACTCAGATGATCAGTCTTGTTTGTATGTTTCTCATTCATATACCCTTTACATTGCATCATCATATTTTTTAAAAAGCACATTTAGATACTTATTTGAAAGTGTCCGTGTTTCTATGTAAATATTAGTATAGCATATGTTCCCATGTGTGCATGTGGGTAAGGGTGCATTCTTGTGGACAGAGGAAGGCAGAAGTTGTCAGATATGCTACCTCATTATTCTTTGCCTATTCTTTTGAGGCAAAGTCTCTCTTGCACAAGACTCACATTTTCTCCTGTAGACTGGAGCCTACAAACCTCAAGGATTCAGACCCTCTTGAGGTTGAGGTTATATGCATGGGTTGGATGCCTGGCTTTTTAACAGATTCTAGGATCAGAACTATGCTATGGTCCTCCAAATTGTTTTCAGCAAATGCCCTCTAATGTTAAACTGTCTCTCCAGTGCTTCTGATCAGTTTTACAATCCCTTGCTCCTATATTTAAACTGGACTGATAATGTGTTGCATGCATTAGAATGTTCATTCATTCATCCAACCTATATTTGCTGAGTAACAGTTTCATGCCAGTTTTTGCTTTAGGTGCTTAAAATCACCTGTATCAAATGTTTTTAGGCTTAAAGAGAGATAATATATTAAGAAATTATGATGACAATGTATGGAGTATCCACATAAATGAACACCTGTAGGCCCTAGCCCTGAATAGTCAAGAAATGATTCCTACTAAAATTATTGCTATGGGGAGGCATTTAAGAGCTAAAACATAAAGTACCCGAAATAACTTGGCAGAAGCTAGAGAAAGATCATTAGTGTGGAGGCAGGCCATGTCCTGAGTTCATCTGTGTCCACTCAGCCTTTAGATTTGTGCCTTGAACAACCTGAGATGAATTAAATACTGCAGTTCCACATAGATTAAAGTGCACATACATGAAGAAATGCAAAGTCAAAATCATCCTTTACATATTTTTAAGGACTCTAATCACGCTAATTTTCTTACCCCCACCTCCACTCCCCATTACTCAATAGCTTAAGAGGAAAAATCAGGAAGAGGAAAAAAAAAACAATTTTTGCTTAAAGATGAGTTACATTTGTTTAGCAACAGAAATCTGAAGGAGATCAGATGTTTCCTTGCCTGTTCTATACATGTATGAGCTGAAAGTTGGAGCAAACACTTTTTAAGCTTGGCATATTTTCCCCCTGAGTCGGACAGATGTCGTGTTTGAACACTAAGTGGTGGTTAGTAATCAGGCCTTTCTTTGATGGCAATCAGTTTTCAGTAATCACTGAAAAAGTATTTCCTATGAGTCCCCATTCATTTATGAAATAGGGTATATGCTTAATTTACATCAGCTATATACCGAAGCAAGCATTTGCAGTTTTCTTAGAGTAACAATGTGTTAACTGCCACCCTCCAAATGCACAAAATGGGATTATCTTAGTTATACATTCCAATTCATTTGGATAGGTGAAGATATTTTCTCGACTGATAAGTATTCTAACATGCTTTTACTCTGAAGGTACATACATATTCAGCTCAAAGACTGTAATAACAATTAAAAATGATTCAAAACATTGTAAAAATATATCCCCACCTTATTTTCTATCCATTGTCGTAAATTTCCTACTTGCAAAACTGCACCTCACTGGAATTACTTTTTGCAACAAAATCTCTGTGTATGTGTTTGTGTGTATTTATGTGTATATGAGTGTGTCTGTGTGTGTGTTTAAAAACTTGTTGATTTTTCATGCCACATTAAATGGAATCTCTAAGTAAGTCCAGAATACAGCTGTTTCTGCTCTGATAACAGCCCAAATTATCTAAAAAGCAAAAGGCTTCGGTTTGGAACATCTCTTGCCAGGCAGGAGCTTCCCAGTTGCATAATGTGATTCTCACTGATTATGTAAAAAGTAACACCTATGTCACTAAGTATTAGCATTCAAGAAACAATATCCACATTTTGGGGAGCTCATCCTAAAGCAGAGCAGAAAGAGACCTTCCTAAGGCCACCAGCAGAAAAACCAGGGCACTGCAGGTCAGATTTGCATTTTCTAGGTCCATCAGAATGCCCACTGTTTTCAAATGAGTGGTATCAAATTAAGTGATTCTTTGACAGCTACACTCGTTTTCCATTAGCTGGACTTAAGGTAAGAGCTAAACACATAGGTGTTGCTTCATCAGAATGAGCCTGTCATTTAAAATACCATTTTGAAAGACATTTAGCAAACAATGGTTATGAGAAATCACTTTATTTATTTTATGGTGATTTAATGATAAAAATATTTCCTGCTCTACAACCAATGTCTGTCAGAGAAATGGGGCCAAATGGCTGAAGATTGATGCTGTAATGTATGGAGAGAAAATGGGAACTGTCCAGGCAGCCACTGGTATGTCATTTTTTAGTTTTGGAAGCTGCAGGCCCTGCACTTCCTATATAATCAGATATATTTATCCCTCTCAGGTCTCTGAGGTGGTTGAAGAATAGATAGCTAGAGTCTTATAGTTAAATTTTGAGTGGTTTAGGAATCAAGAGGGTGTTCTGGATCTAAGAAGACATTTTTAAAATTATGAGGCAAATTAGTATGAAAGCTGAGTTAGATATAGAACTTTAAACTCATGGAGATGGTTAGATAGTAGAATGTTAAAGTCAGGTGCCAAATACATATGGACTGGACATTGGGAATTTATGCTAAGCCATATAACTCTTATAATCATGGCCTATTTATTTCTGTTATTTTGTATTGTATTTATAGTTATAAGAAAAAGAACCATTATTTGGACTGAAAGGGAGAGCTGTTGGGGGGAAAATAAATACCTTAAACTAAAAAAAAAAAAAAAAAAAGAAGGGAAGAGGATGGTGGGGCTGAGGGGGAGGAGGGTGGAAGGGTGGGACTGGAGGGGGGAGGAGGGAGGGGATTGTGATTGAGATGTAACTTGAAGAAATAAAAAATAAATTATTAAAAAATATTTATAATATTTATTTGTATCATCTTTCTCGACTTCCTCAAATTTAAGTACTTTTAAGATGTTTTGGAGAGCATAATGCTTTATACTTCAGGAATAATCTAATATTATTATTGTGCTATTCTGATAAATTTTTTAGTTTCACTACCAATATTTAATTTTTTATTGTTTCTTTCCTAGTTGTGATAAGAATAGTTAAATTTGGAGCTGTTTTTTTTTTCAACAAAATTTTAAGAGAAGCACACATTGTTACCTATAAGCATAATGTTGTACATCATATTTTTATTAAACTAATTAGCTTGATATTTTACTTTCATAAATAGTCTCAGCAAGATCTTGTCAGCCAAGCTACATTTCTACCTCACTCACCTGTTTTGCTTTGGTTTGTAAGAAAGCAGAAACTTCAGACTTCAACATGCATAGGAAGGTGCAAGAACAACTTATTCTATGTCTCAGTCATACTTTCAAGTGTTTAGTCTACTCCAGAATGATTTTTACTGTGTTACAATACCACTGACAAGAGTAGGTTTCATTGTAACACTCAAATCCCTTCCTAAATTAATGCTAGCTGATGTTACAAGTTTAGGAATTGGATAGGAGGTAAAGTGTTTAACTACAGACTATACTAATTATTTATTCACATATTTACTTATGTACTTACTTATTTTGTGACACTGCGGAATGAACATTTGGACTCACAGTGGGCAAATACTCTATCACTGAGCTATATCCCTTGCCCTTCTTAGTTTCCTGCTTTTTTATACGGCCTTAGCTGTCTTGAATACACACAGGCATAGTGTGGACTTGAGACTTACCTGTAAATTTGCATATATCACTTCTTTAAAGTCTTAGGGATTACAAGCCTGTATCCCCAGATCTGACTGAGAACCAACACATCTTAATGTAGAGTATTCACTATCTCTGGACACTGATTTTAGACCTTACAAAGGCCTCAATGCACATCCTGAATGATTTGAGGGGTTATTCAAGGTGAAGAACAGGTAAACGTGTGCAGCAAGTCATGGTTCCAGTGTCTTGGAGCTAATGTTCCATTAAAACAGGAGACAAGAATGCATTTCCACTGAGAGTTTGAATTTTACAAGTGATGACATTTTTCCCCATCAGATCAAAAGTTAAATTCCAGGAAAAGTGAGATAATTCAAAAATAGCACACCATTATTCTTGGAGGCATACACAACCTGAAAAATCCTCTGCATAAGGAAAATAGGCATCATCTTATGCCAATAAGGTCAGCACTGGGAACAGATAAGACACATTTGGGCTTTATGGTTTCCCTTGTATCTTTGTGTCTTCAGAGTAGATTTGTGAATTTTCTGAACAATTTGCACTATGAATGTTTGCCATAGGAAATCATAATGTTGCCAAAGATTATCCTGGAGGGGCATACTAATTAGAGATAAAGCTCTGTCTTTCAATGTAAGTGTTGTAGAAAGAGTATGGGCAAACACTTTTAGTAGGTCTGTAATACAAATAACAAACATAAATGACGAGGAATGAAGGGCTTTATTCTTTACACTCCACTAGACAAGTACTTAACTATAGATGTGTTCCTATTCTTGAGGGGACCTTCACTAGCTATAGGATGTGGCTGTATTTTCAAGGCAAACAAACAATAACAACAATGATTAAAGGAAATCTCGGCTATGACAATGGTATGGACAGGTTCTTGCAATTCCGGTAAGAACAACTGCACAGAACACATGTGCGGGATATTCACAGGAAGAATTGAAAGACTCTTTCAGGATTCAGAAAGAGATTTGAGTGACATAGGACCCATGTGGTGGGAATAGAGAAACAACTCTCAAAAGCTGTCCTGTAACATTACATGTGTGTTGTGGCTTGCATCCCACAAGGCAAGGGACACACAAAAAGAAATAAATAAAACTGAAAGGAATAGTTTATAAAGTAAGTTCAGTAATTAACCTACTGAATTTCAATTTGAAATCTTGAATTTCTGTGCAAAGAAAGTAAATGGTCAGCCAGTTAATACAAAAACAGTGAAAGTGTATTTATTTGAACAGTAATAATTACAGAAAAAGAGATCATGAATTAGAGAGGTAGTGGCAGAGACATGAAAGTAGTTGGGCAGGGATAGAAGATGTGGAACTGTCAATACAGAAGTCACATATGAAACTCACAAAAATAAATTAAAATGTTATTAGAAGAATATAGGTATTTCACAAAGCCTATTGGATCCAAAGGCAGCTTTGGCATATTTTGTGTAATCATGGAGTTTTGGACACAGAGTGTCCGACACATTTTTGTAGACAATATTTGGTACTTGTTTAACATAGAAGTGCTCATTGAAGATTCCACAAAGGAGGCTGGAGAGATGGTTCAGGGGTGCAAAGCACTGGCTGCTCTTCCAGACAATCCAGGTTCAATTTCCTGACAACCTCTACCCCTCCCACATGCTGGACAACAAATGTTTGCAATTCTGGTTCCACATGATACAACAGCCTTTTCTGGCCTCCCAAAGGATCCAGTTAAACACAGTAGGGCACAGACAAATATGTAAGAAAATGCCCATACACCTAAAATAAAAATCAATAAATCGTTCTAAAAACTAAATGAATGAAAGTCCCCTAAAATGATACATGGCCATAAAAGGCGTTTATGGAGAGAGAGAATAGGTATACAGAAAGAACGTGAGGACACCCAACTTCCTAAGACATGAAAACAGGGTCTTGAAGTAGCTTAGACCCATTCTCAGAACCCCATCCTGAAATGAATTCTCACCTCAACATCTCACCTAAGTTTCATGCTATAACATGTGACATCTGATTTCTGGAACTGGTACTCTGGGCTCTGTGGTCCAAAGAAGCAAGGGATCCAGATAATTGGCATGAGATATAGAAGAAGTCTGTGCATGACATAAGGGACCTGCATAGTAAGAAATGTACTTCTAATGACCTTCAAAGCATCTATCTCCAGTGGTAAATTACAAAAGCAATCAATATCATAGTAAAACTCTCTAGTTCCAGTCTATCAGAGTGACTCTGATTTAATAGTTGTCCTTTATTGATTATCCTATCATGAAAACGGAGAATTTGGGAAATAACTGAGTACTTGGTTCCAGTCAAGTTATTGAGAAATGAAAAGTAGAAAGCATCCCAGCTAACTGGGCTTTGAATATAAATCTCCTCCAAGGTGCCATCCATTACTCACAGCTTGTCAGTTGTGCCTCAGCTGAAGGATTTATGCAATGACTTCCTGGCACAGGAACAGCCTACCATAATTACCTATACTCTAAATTGCTCACAAAATGCACAAATGCTGCAAATGCTGGGCGGCAGTTATGAATCACAATTAGCCTGGTTTCCAGTGATGCAATGAATAAATTGATCTGCATATGTGTGTATGCCAGCCTGCCCAAGCCCAACTTAGAACAGTAGTATGGATTTACTCAGGAATGCTGTAGGTCATATTTGTATTTGCCTAATATTTTGGAGAAATTAAATTTTCTTTTTTAAAGGTGACAACTAGGTAAAGCATAAAATTTTATTTTAAAATTCTCTACCAGTCCATCCCATCCTTCTTAGTTTGTAATTCTTTTTTTTTAAAGATTTATTTATTTTATGCATGTGTACTCTATCTGCATGTACACCTGCATTCCAGAAGAGGGCACCAGATCACATTGTGGATGGTTGTGAGCCACCATGTGGTTGCTGGGAATTGAACTCAGGACCTTTGGAAGAGCACTAGGCAGTGCTCTTAACCGCTGAGCCATCTCTCCAGCCCCAGTTTGTAATTCTTGGGTGGCATCTTTTCTTTTGCAGCTCTGCTACAGGAGTCTTTGGCTCGTTGCTTGCAGCTCCATTCTGGTAGATGTCTTACATCTCTGATGTCTTGCATTTACACTGACCACAGGTCAAATACTTTTTACTCATATTACCAGTCATATCTCAAGCCAAAGCATCCTGAGAAAATACTTGTGCATCCCAAAACAGTTACCAAGGCACACATTGAAAGACAACACCTGGCTTAAGCTTATCCTGAGTGAGCTAACTCAGACCCAGAAAGGTGCACATGGTATCTACTTATAATTGGATATTAGCCATCTAGTACAGGAAAACTATCCTACAACACACAGTCCCAAAGGAATAGGAACCTAGCATAACTATCCTATGAGAAAATCCACCCAACATTGAATCAAAACAGATGCTAGGACACGCAGCCAAACATTAGGTTGAACTCTGGGAGTCCTGTAGAAGAGAGGCAGCAGGGAGGAGGAACAGAGAGACCTGGATGAGAAAAGAACACCACTTGAAGATCAACAGAACTAACTATTCTAGGTAATCTAGTCCCCTAGAGGCTAACAGAAACTGAAACACTAACAGAAGAAGAAGAAGAAGAAGAAGAAGAAGAAGAAGAAGAAGAAGAAG
>CAJQZJ010032066.1:1454684-1523184 GCA_907164525.1 Lophiomys imhausi | reverse complement strand
TGTGTGTGTGTGTGTGTGTGTGTGTGTGTGTGTGTGTGTGTGTGTGTTTAGCAACTCTAGGCACAAATTCAGAAATTCAGGTAGTGTGACAAAACTACCAAGTCCATGAAATCAGGACTTGGGATGAGAGAACGAAGTTCAGACATGAGAAAAACATGGCAACACACTCTACAGAATTAGTGTTTGGAAGAACAGTGATTGAAGCTAATTACGAACTTGAGAATTTTTACTGCTAGTGAGGGCTCTGAAAATGCCTATCTAAGAAGGCTTCAAACTTAAGTAGAAACTTCATTTTTTTATTTCCTATATACAATTATCTATTCTATTATGAAAGGAAGCTGATATTGTTCATGGGAAATGCTTTTAGGCTTCCAAAACGATAGATTCTATTGTATGTGGTTCAAAGAGAAAAAAACTCTACAGACACTTTCTTCAAAATCCCTCTGGAATCACACTGCCTTCTGGTGGACCCTGACCAGTTTAGGAGTTGAGGAGTTGACCTGAAAAACTAAAAGCACAGAAGAGAAAGCTCTTCCTCAGCAAGTCAAAAACTAGAATAATAGAGAAACAAGCATGGAAAATAGAAGCAACAAGCAATAGTTACCAAACAGTATTTGCTGTACTTCAACCAAGGAAGTCATAGTCCTGCAATCCTCAGAGGTTGAGCAAGAACAGAAGCATCTGTTGCCCCCCTCTCCCCATAGATCTCAAGAACATGAAACTGTAGAAAATCTGCAGTAATGGTTCCCACCACCTGAGTGTTGCATCATTGAGTCATCTTGAAGTTCCCACTCCTCACAGAGGCTTTCTCTTCTGTGCTTTTAGTCTTTCAGGTCAACTCCTCAACTCCTAATGTGATGGTTGGGTTAGGAAGGGCCTTGCAGAAGTCAAAGGTGCAGATGCTCCATGTATAGCCCATTTGTGTTGTTCATATATCCCGAGATCATAAGCACTGGACTCACAGATTGCAGACTCCCCAAATCTATACCCAGTGTGCATCCAGAAGGACTCCTGTTTCTATGTGAACCTATTTCCAACTGTTGCTGCTTATGTGTGTAGATAAAGACACACAAACTTACATGAAGAATAAAAGACACGGAGAAGTAGAATGTTGGCACCTGGAGCTTGGCCCAGAAGGCTGAATTTCCACGAGAAGAATTATTTGGCTGGTTCTTTTTGTTTAGCTAATTAGAGATATCTGTTGCAGTATAAACATCTCTACCTGTAGAATGAGGGAGTCATAAAGGACAATCCCTGTGATGTTTGGAGTGTAACAGAGCGATTAGAGGATATTTTTACAAGCTTTATTAAAGTGGTAGTAGAAGTTAAGTCTGGAAAAACAATTTTATGTCTCTCTGGAAGTGCATTTTGTTTATTTACCTTGGGGACAACTTAGTGCTCACAGTTTGCACTATTTAATCTCCCACTTCCTATCAAGACCCTAAAACAAATTGGCAGCTTATCAGCAGGTCTTTAGGAGCCCAAGTACAATTGGGGAGATTGTGAAGTTTGAATAAAGGAAAGAAAAGTTACCCATTTCTCACCAAGCATCTGTCTTGTCCCCAAAGGCAGGAAAGGCCAGCTTTCATGCACAGAGCCCTGCAAGATTGACCTGTTCAGGACAAGGTGAAGAGGCACTATCTTTGTACTGCATTGGCAACTCCACTTGAGGAATACACAGAAATCTCCACTGTCTAGTACACGGACACATTTGGGCACTAAAGGAGTCAATGAGGAAAGAAGGCAGAGGTTCTTGACAAGGGGGTAATAGCAGGGCATTTGTTGGGACAGGGAGGAGTTGGCATTTACCAGGAGACTTGAAAATGCATTTCTGCCTAGAGGACTCCTTCTATGATTCCTCTTTACAATTAGTGTTCAAGGTATTAAATACATTACAGTATTTTTGACCAAAGGGTAAATTAGTAATTTAGTAATTCCTTGTCCATTGTATTCTTTGTCTCACCGTACTGATGTTCACTCTTGTAACTATCCCGAAATGTCTCATATTCTCATGTCCCACATGTCCTTTTGTCTGTTCCTTGTCTTCCCATCCTAACAGGTGTGCCATTCTCTTCCAGCATTCAAAGGCACAGATAGAGGCATTCTGTGTTGCCATGATATTTACAAGAGAGTTCTGGAATTTAGTAGCCAGGCCACAGTCCTGTACAATGGAGGGTTCTCTTGGCTTAAGGCTATTAGTGCCTCTATTGACACACACTATCCTCCACAGGGTAGAGTCAAGTTGTAGACCCACTGGCAATTTCTATGACCACTGTTTCAAAGTTTACCATCATTATATCTTGCTGGGAAAAAGAAAAAACATGGAGACAAAATGTCAGCAAACACACCATCTTCCAATAGGAATGTAAGCTATATTTTCCAATTTAGGAGAAATCAATTTCTGAGATAAAGTTCTTGGTGGAACAAAAGAAGTAACAATAGACAAACACATCAATGCACCTCTCCTACAAATAAGTGTTCTTATTCTATAAAGGAACACAATTCCAGATTTATAGAAAAGCCCATACTTCAAAGGGCGATATGGAATGTCACTGCAGCCACCATAAGTTCTATCTTCAAGTAACAAGAGTGTCTCTTGAAAACGATGTTTACCATTAAGGCTTACCTTAAAAGAAGGGGGAGAGCAATAGGTTAAATGTAGAGATAAATAGTTTCTTCCAAAGGTTTAAGAATTCTCCCCTGCATCTCCTCCTTTAGCAGGCAGAATCCATCCACTTGAAACACATAGGTGCTGAGTCTCATTATTGATATCAAAAGCAAACAAGGGCACAAATGTACATTGCTAACCTTTCCCTTGAGCATTTGCTGAATATGGATCACATGTCAGAGCTGGAATTCAAATGGCAGCAGGGCCGATCCAGAGCTTGGAAACACCTGTCATATAATCCATATTGGCATATCCTGCCTCTCATGAGAGCAAAAGTGTATGGTATAATTCTTGAATTGGAGTTTAAAAATAACACCTGGGACAGGGACATAATAGGTAAACAATGTATGCCTTCACAGCCCACAGTAATCACGGTAGACCCCACTCCATCCTCAAGTGAGGCACAGCTCCTTGCTGTCATGGTGGTAATCTGATACCTGGCATATCAGAATTTCTTCAAGAAGCAAACATATTTTGGATACTCTGAAAAATATGTCTTTAGAAACTATTGATTGGCACAATGCACAGAGACTAAACAAAATGCTATTTAATCAAGTGAATACCTCATCAAATGAAGCAACTGTCTATCTTATGGGTTGTGATACATCCACAGCAAGAACTTACTGAGCATTTTGGATACCAGCAAAGGTAACATTAACTTATGGCAAGGAATAGAAATCCACATAGGTAGCATTCATTATGTCTTTATTTATAATAATAATAATAAACTTCAATTTCAGAATTTTTTCATTAAAATTATCTCTTCTCTATCTCTCTAGAGTTCCTACTGTATGGCAGCATTATAATGTTTGTTCTTACTTGTTTGCTGATATTCTGCCTGTTGGTGTGGTAAGAAATAGCATTCCTTAACATTTTGCAGAAGAAAAAAGGGTGCTTTTTGACAACTCTTCCTCTACATGCCCCCTGCTACTCAGCCATATGTAGAAATTTTCCCCAGTGGGAAGAAATGATTAATTATTCATCTCTTTTAGGTGAGTAAGTTGTTTTCATTCCAAAGGCAACTGGGAGGAAGACCTAGAGCCTTGTTGGAAGGCTTCACTGTCAGTGGGTGAAAAATATCAGGATGGCACAGCCAAGAAAGGAAAAAGGACCCAGAATACGTTAGTTAGATGTCTGAACTACTAAATTACATACACTATATAAATTATACACACTATATTTAGTGTATATAACAACACTAAGTTACATACACTATATAAATTATACACACTGCATTTAGTGTATGTAATTACATATTTAGTATTATAAATATATACTTTATATTTTTTGGTTATAAAAATATAAATTACATATTTTTATAATTTATAAAATTATATATAATTATATAAATATAAGTTATACATACTATAGTGTATACAACACTAAATTACATACACTAATCCTTATCAACTTATGTCCTAACTTCTATCAATGTCCTGCTGAACTGTACTCATTAATAGTCTAGTGAAAATCAGTGGTAAACAATTTTTTCCTTTAAAACTTTTCATTCAGTTGTAGTGGGAAATTTAAAATTATCCAATAATATGCTATGACCTGTCAGAAGAACAGTAAAGTGAAAAATGTGAGTTTTACACAAAGCTTCACAGAGAGTGCCAGATTCCAAAACCCAGCGTCACTAAGTTCCTTTCCCCAGCTAGTCAGTCTCCTTCTGCTACCTGCTCAGTGCCCTTGAATTCCTTTTAGCTTTAGAAATGAAAACATATTCCACTTATCTTTCTATTATTTGAAGATAAGCATGACCAGAGGTATATTTTATACCTTTCTAATTACATACCCACCATATCGGCAGGAAGAGGTGAGAGAAGGAGGGAGAGAGAAGACAGAGGCAAGGAGAGACAGAGAGAGAGAGAGAGATAGATAGATAGAGAGAGAGAGAGAGAGAGAGAGAGAGAGAGAGAGAAATAGAGAAACTAACAGTGGTATTAAACAAGCTATGTTGTTGCCATTCATAAAAACATTCGTCTAAGTTTGTATAAATCATCATGAAGGTGGAATAGAATATGGTCCAATAGCATGGGAATATGATAATGAGATGCTGTGGTCAAGGAAGCATCAGAGTCTCTTACGATATAACAATGAATTTGAGACAAGGAAGACTACATCATACCTGGCCATGCTACCATCAACCTTAACAGGAGCTTCCAAGGTTCCTGCTCAGATTAAAAGTGTCTTAAAATCAAGGAAACAGGATACCTAAAATATTGTTTATTCTTTAAAATTCACACCCAGAATGAAAGGAAAGGTATAAAGAGATGACTGCTGGACACTCACCAAGGAGCTGACAATTTCTAGTTAATGTTGTACAACCTGCTGAATTCATCTGATCATTAATTCACAAACCTCAGCAGTAGGTATGACAGCTACTCTGCCCAGAGGCTCAGTCCTGCCTCAGCGCTGTCCCGGTAATTGTCTCTCCATGAGAGACATGCATTTATGGGGCTGGCCCATAAATGTCGCAGCCATCACTGGCATGAGTCAGGCCCGCAGGACCTCAGGTCCTGCGGGGATGACAGCGGAGCACACCTTTCTGGAACTCTTCACCCACATGATGGGAGCCCTTTCAGGCTGTTGCAACTGTGCAACACGGCCTGCTAAGCTGCCCAACAGCACAGTTGTGGAGCTTCTCCAGGCATATCAATTAGATTCTTAGGGGCTTCTCTGAGCCAAAATGCTAATGAAGGCAGTGGTGAAGTTTGGAACTCCCTGGTCATAAATGCTTTTCGGAGGCTTTTTCTTTTCTGTTTTTAATTTAAAACACATAGATAAGCAAGAGCTCATCTGTGTGCAGTGCCCAGCTTCTGCCTGACACACAATTGGAAACTTCTCAGCCTTGACATACAGAAAGAGAGACCTGCTGAGCCCCTGAATGTGGTACATCTAATGGACCATGTGAAGTGTACACATCAGGTGAGCATTAGCTCTGGAAACCCATGAAGCTGCCATTCGCCATATTTTGTAAGAGCATATTTGTAAGGTGTGTTTACCATAGACACACCTAGATCTTTTAGTCCAAGTCAGTTTGAAGAACCCACAAATCTAAGTGGCTCACTCCTTTGTCAGAACTATCTTACCCCTGAAATTCAAATCAAAACAATACAATCAAAACTTTACAGTAAGAGGTTTTGTTTTGTTTTTTTTCTAACTCCTACACTCAGTATCCTTATAAGAAAACAACAGAACTGATTAGTAGCATGTTAATAATACTGTCAGAGAAAATAGACCCCCCCGAAAAATTATATCAGAGCATGTGAAACCTTGTTGTGCAGACAAAACAAACCAAGATGGTGTGGCTAGAATTTAAGTGAGAGAGTGGAAATGAAGCAAAGGGAAGTTGTAGATTGGGGGAATTGGGAAGAAAAAAACCTTCAAAAAGTGTAGTAGATTTATATCTACAGGATGAAAAACGACATATGTGTTTTCTGAGAAGACATAATAGAGGGGTAATACATAGACATTGGGACAGGGTCATTGGAAAAAAACATAAAACGCCATAAAAATAACTTATACTCACAACTCAAAACCGAGTGAGTAGTAGAGAAAGGCAGTCCATCATACCCACCATTGGAGGCAAGGCCAGAAGCCCCCTCTCCTGTGATTTTGGACTATATTTGCAAGTAGGGCTCTAGTCCACCCAGACCTGTGGTGGATAATGCCTTGAAACATTTTAAACCTGCAAAACAATGTCTTGTTCTTGTAAAGCAGCCTGCTCCACCCAACACTTTGTAGAAGATGGTTCAAAGACTAGGAGCTGAAGTGGCACAAAGACACATTAAAAACATCTCCTGTCTCCCTACTCCCCTCCTTTGTAGACTGTAATTTTCTGCATTGGAGAAGTGAATGTAAACAGATGCCCTTTGAATTACCCTACACTGTTCAAAGAAGCACTGAGGTATATGCTAGTGCCCCACCAATATGCAGGCCACCTCTTTATGGATTCTCTTTAGAATTACTATGGTGGTAGTTCAGAAATGTGGGAATAAAGTTCTCACCAAGAAGCCACTGAGTGGCTCACCTTATGCCCAACCAAATGCCTGAAATAATCTCCCATACCATGGCTTAGTTGGCGTGGCTAATTGGATTCATTTAAGATAATATGTTTGTTTCATGTTTTGATGCTACTGAGAGCCAATGATGTCAAGAATTGCATTTGAAGCTGAACTGTCAAAATATGCAGCCTTTTGGGGGGTATGTGTTGGGGTAGTTTTAAGCATTCTGAATGTTAATTAATTGGTCCTGCTTGCTGTCTCTTTCTTACACTGACTCTGATTGGTTAAATAAAATGCCGAGGCCTGAGATTGGGCAAAGACAGAGAAAGGCGGGACCTCCTGAGATTAGAACAGGAAGTCTGTGCTTTAGACAGAGGATTAAAGCATTCCAGCCAGGAGCAGGAGGAAGAAGGAGACACAGGCCATGGGTTAGAAAAAAAGAACCTCATTCCACATGGCCTGGAACATCGGCATATTGTGGAGAATGGCAGTCCAAGGGGACGTATGTACATATGGGGTCATATTTGGGTAATAGAATTACCAGCTAGCTTAGATGGGCCAAGATTGCACAATTCAGGCCAAGGCTTGTGAAAATCCATGTGGTGTATCTGTGTGTATTCATTTATAATGTCTGGTTAAAGATTAAGTGACGCCAAACCAATTAACAATAATCTAAATACTCTTAAACAATTTAATTAATTATTTCTACAAATGGCACCCAATGCCCAACCCAACATAATTTAAATAATTTTTTACAGGTATGTTTATTTCTGTTTGGTATTTTAATTGTAATATCCTTTTTACTGATTATATCCCCATCAACTTCAGGGATACATATTTTATCACAAGTGAATTTGAAAATCAAATTATCAGCTACAATAGAATAACTTTCACTTTATGGAAGTATAGCCCTGAAGATACTGATTAAGCAGGGATTATACCTGATATGAATGCTTACATATTCTTTATCATTATATTCACATGCTGCATAATAATTTTTAGATAAACAATGGAGTGAATATATCACCCAATTTATTTTAGGATACTCCATAGTATTTGAAAACAGTAAAATTGACAAACAATCAACTTCATGAAATGCGTCCATGCCATTAAAAGGAACACATGCCATTATATTTTAATGTTAGCTATCATATTCATATTTTCTACAAAGTAAAGAATATATTCACAGCTTCTCAGCAGCTGCTCTTTCTATTCTCATTTTCTGGTTTACAAATTACCTTGGCAAGAAAGGAATCAATCTGATGATAGGATAGCTGTCAATTTTCTGTGTTTGACTTGTAGAGTTTTGTGTTCCTTGGTTTCCATAAAGATAGCTCTTACGAATTCTCAGACTTTGAGACAATTCTGTCTGTTCCATATGCTTTCCCAAATCATTTAACTACACGTATTTCCTTCCTCCATAATATCTTCCTCTTCCTCATTTATTACTGCCCTGTTAATTGCAACCTTCAGGTTGCAGTTCTAGAAAAGACAGAAAGTTCAAGTTATCTGTAAATAACAAGAAGGCATTGTTACCACATTGGCAGTGCTGAAGATGAGAACTCCTCCAAAACTTAGTGCTTTTAAATAATTTAACCACACTCTGTATGGATATATTTATTTCAATCCATTGACATTTATTAGAATGATAAAGCACAAAAATATGTCATTCGCACAGGTCATTCATTCCTAGTAAGGTTGAAGAGATTCTAAGTGACTTTTCATCACATGGCTTTTTAAGGTACAATGTCAATTAACCCCCTTTGAGTTTTCCTGAGCTGGCAATTTCTCTTCATCATCATCTGTTAATATTTCTATGTAAATTGTCTCTTGGCATAAATTATACAAATAATTATCATAGTTTTGTGCATTCTACTACAAGATTACTATTTGCATATAAAACATTAATATAATCTATTTGAAGACAAAGTGAGACTGCCCATATGATGATGGATTGTGTTATAAGAAGCCTCGCTGAGGAAATGTACAATACAAATAAATCAAAGTAGCACAGATTGAAGATAAACAAGGAAATTTCCTAAAAGGTAACTAAGCATTCACCTTTTAAGCATTCATATAAAGGAGAATATTTTGGTATTACTAAAAAGTAGAAGGCCATGAACTTTTTATAGTAAGATCTCAAATTGACCACACCTGAGGGATGTAAGATAAAATTACTATTGGAGCAAACTATTTTGGCAAAAAAATAAAAATAAAAAATAAAAACATAAGAAGAGTGAAGAAGATGTATGTTACAATATGTAATAAACAGGAATATAAGGTTAAGAGAATTGAGGAAAAAATGAACCTTAGAAAATGTAGGATAATTAATTGAATGATGGAAAGCATCTGTTCAAAGCTGACATATCCAAAGAACCAAGAAAGTATTTTCCTGAAATGATATAACTTCAGAAAAAGGATGTAGTTGATCAAAGATTTCAGAACTAAAAAAAAAAAAAAAAAAAAGACTTGAAATATTGGATTTGTTTCCATATAATATGTCAAAACCAGAATCTAGCTGAGAATTTCATTGTAAGGAAAGAAATGAAAAACACTTTATTGTTTCCAGGAAGAAAGTATAGGTAGCCTAACATGTAATATAGACCCTCACTCTGCTCTATGAAAAACAAATACAAGGGATGAACAGTATAAACTAAATACTGTTGTTCACTCATACATGAAGACATTGAATGACGATTTAGAAATTTCAATGAGTAAAGATATTGGATCAGGATCTATTGAAGAATGCATTCCAAGCTAGTATTGCACTAACTATCCCTGTAAGCATTACTGATCTAAGAACTTAAGAACATGATTAGAAGATGGCTAAGTGGGCAAGAATGCTTTCTATTCAAATTTGAGTATCTGTGTTAAATTCCATCACCAATGCAAAACTCTAAACCACGGTCACATGTGCCTGTAACTTCAGTATTGTGACAGGCATAGACAGGAAGATTGCTGGGTTTGCCAGCTTCTAGCTTAGCTGCAGCCATAGTGGAAGACTGTGTCTCGAGGAAATAAGGTAGCTTGTGACAGAGAAGGAAATAGAAAGTCCTTCACTGACCTCTGTTCATGTACACAGAAGTATATACATACATGTGCATATGCAACATTCATACACTGTGCTCACATAGGAATACATACTAAAAAGAAAATGCTACTAACTCTTGAAAAATGTAGGAAGTGATCTTTATTTTATTAGTCATTTATTGTTGGGTTTTGTTTTGCTTTGTTTTTGACACATGGTCTCTGTACATACCCTGGCTGCCCTAGACTCCCTGTGTAGACTGGGTTGGCTTGGAATTCACAGAGATCTACCTGCATCTGCTGGGATTAATGGTGTGTAAATAAGATTTAAATCATTAGGGTCAGAATTATTATGAACTAAGGAATATGCAACATAAAAATGACTCATGAAGGTCAACAAGGCAAAGCTCACTGCTCACTGTTTTTTTTATGAGATGTTAAGAACACGTAGAAGTAGGACTATCTTGTGGTATTTTATATATAGCAAGTATTGATAATTAAAATGAATTTTAAATCACTTACTAGGTAACAAAAACATGGAAAATTTATGTGTAATTAAAAAGATAAGGAAATTATAAAATGACATAAATGAATAAGTAAGGGTCCGAAAGACCATAAATTATTATACTAAGTGTGAAACTGTCTCATTCATTTCCAAAGAAGAGATTTTCATAATGCATGGTTAAAAGAATTTCATGGTTGGTAATCAAAGTAGAATTTAAGGTACTAAGTATTATATTAGATTAAAGAAGATTATCATAACATTATAAATGATCATCAATTTTAGGGAAATTTCAATTTGGTAAAAATTGACTACAAGAAAATTAGAAGTATATACAAGGTAAACAAATACCTGGTCTAGAGAACTCTGAATATTGTTATGAATATTGTCATGAATAGAGGGAATATTTAGATCACAGAGGATCTAAGAATTTTTTTTTCATTTTCTAAATCCTTAGTCAAGTAGGAGATCAATCAAGGAATCATTTAGGGCAGAGGAAAGAAGCAGTGAAGGACTTAGGTGTAAAAGGACCAACTGTGGAAAACAGCTCAAGGATGAATGATTCGGAAATACAATGAGTAGTGTGATCCAAAGCCTGAAGCCTGAAAAGGAGCAATTATAAACAAACAAACAAAAAATTCAAAAAAGCAATGTGAAGCAGTCTGAGCCATATTCTGCAGACAAGTGGGGGCTCAATATTGTCCCCATAAAATCTGGAGTTGAGTTTGGATGTAAATGGAGGATTCTTTGTTCAGTGTTGGCTGAGGTGAAGAAAATATTTAAAGAGATGCTATATTCAGAAAAATTAGACATTAAGAGGAAGATTGGTCAAGGTGTAGACAGACCTGAAGGATCTGCAATAGGTTAAAATCAGAAAACAATCAAATTTGTTAAGGACATACATATGGATTCTCAGATATTTGCAATATATTAAAACACAGAAACAAAACCCCTAAAATGGAAATTGAAAGCCAGAAAGTGTGTACATTAATTTCACTAATATAAAGTCAATAAAATATTTCAATGCTACTGAGTGCTAACAACAACAAACTTAAACACTTCAAATCAGCACTTCTGAAAATCAAAGTTCACAAACTCCACCCAGCAGCAGGTCATGGATCCTGTTGTTTGTTAGAGGAACACCTTACTGTAGCTAGGCTGCCATATCAGACCCCAGTATGAGAGAGCTCTTAGCCCTCATGTGACTGTTGAACTAAGGGGGGTTGATATGTGGGGCCCCTGCTCATCTGAGGAGGAGAGGACAGGGATGGGGAAGAGGAAGGGAGGGTGGGGCCTGGAGCAGAGAAGGAAGGGAGCTATGATCAAGATGTAACCATAAAAAATAATTTAAAAAGGGAATGATCTCTTTTAAAAATCAAGATTTAGTTTAGACACAAATTCACTAGGAAAGAATACTATTGGAGACAAAATATTTCAAATACTGGTCAAATGGGTACTAAAGAGACATTCCTAACATGACACACCCTTGATAAAAGGAAAGGAAAGAGTAAGGGAAGGAGAGAATTAAGCAAATATCGTCAGATCTTCATTAGAAAGAAAAATAAAAGGAAGGAAATCGTAAAGATGAAAGGAACAACAGATATATTTGAAGCCATTAAAAATCTGAAGGATGACAACAGAGAGTTGGAACATTGAAATATATAATAAAATATAGAAGTAGCAGGAAAACATCACCTCCCCTTTCACCCCCTCACAAATAATAAAGAAGGAAAATTGAAACCAGAGCCTAAGGAGTGTGATAAAACCATCAAAAATCTATACCGAAAAGTTTTGGATGTTCATAAAACAATAAGTTAATTGCATTTTAAAATCTCCAATTAATTATTCTGTCCTATAAAGGTAAATAATGTTGACATTTCCTTGTTGAGAAAGTTTACACAATGTTCTGCCTGTTAGGTATTCTTGGTAGACTGCAAACATTAATTTCAGAAACTCTAGCTATGTTGTTTATTATGGCACATGTGGTATGCAGTCTGTCTTGTTGTGTCCTGTATTCCTGGATACCTCAAAAGGAAAGGTTGTTTTTATGTTACTTTTGTAACCCCTCTACCTGCCATGTTTGAATCTCATGTTCCAGGTCAGACTCCTGGAATGAATTCTCCAACCCATATTTTCTCTCAAACACTGCTGGAGCAGGTTTCATTTCTAATTATCTATTCCATCCTTGTAATCAATAAGCCCATGAATACTCCATAGAATATCATGTGTGTCAAATTAAACTTTCATCTCATTAGACTTATCCACTTACTCATCAAGAAACACACCCTTGAGCATCACCTGTGTGCACATAGCTCCATGCCCCAATGTCAGTCATGTCTTTTAATGGAAATGTTGCTTTGCCTACAGCACCACATTTAGCCAGATGAAAGTACTACTTGCCATTTTCTTCCACTACTTGAATATTGATTGTGACATGGCTGGGTTAATTTTTGGGCATCATTAGCAAAATGTGATGAGCATGCTACCTGTCATTGTATGGATTTTTGGTAAACATGATGGGGTAGATGGATATAATTAAGACCATCATCAAAAGGTATGGCATTGAATGCAACAACCCCCACGTTCATGTCAGCACATCAATCATCCCCTAAAGTACAGACATTCAATCAGCTACAAATCCCACTGACTTCCCTGTCACCTGGTCTCCATTTATCCATCTTATTTACAAGGTTATCATGAAATAATTGAAAAATCTTCCCTAAGTTCTAATATGACTAATACCTTCCCTTGAAGTGTGAAATA
The DNA here is from genome assembly GCA_907164525.1 of Lophiomys imhausi. Classification (NCBI taxonomy): domain Eukaryota; kingdom Metazoa; phylum Chordata; class Mammalia; order Rodentia; family Muridae; genus Lophiomys; species Lophiomys imhausi. The sequence goes on along the minus strand of CAJQZJ010032066.1, from coordinate 1,510,217 downwards.
CACAAAAGATAATAAATCATGAATTCTGAAATCTGTGTTTTATTTTAAACGTTCTCAAACTCTAAACCTAGCAATAAACTTAATAGTATGCTTCTGATTTGTTTGAATTAAGTTTGTATCCATCCACTTTGCTGAAGGTGTTTATCAGCTGTAAGAGTTCTCTGGTGGAATTTTTGGGGTCACTATGTATACTATCATATTGCATGCAAATAGGGATAATTTGACTTCTTTGTTTCCAATTTGTATCCCCTTGATCTCCTTTAGTTGTCTTATTGCTCTAGCAAGAACTTCAAGTACTATATTGAAGAGATATGGTGAAAGTGGACATCCTTGTCTTGTCCCGTAGTTTAGAGGAAATGCTTCAAGTTTCTCTCCATTTAATTTGATGTTGGCCACTGACTTGCTGTATATTGCCTTTATTATTTCCAGGTAGGGTCCTTGCATGCCGTTTTCTATGGAACTTTTAGCATGAAGGGGTGTTGGATTTTGTCAAATGCTTTTTCTGCATCTAGCAGGATTATCATATAGGTTTTTTCTTTCATCTTGTTTATATGGTGAATTACGTTGATAGACTTTCGTATGTTGAACCATCCCTGCATTCCAGGGATGAAGCCTACTTGATCATGGTGTATGATACTTTTGATGTGTTCTTGAATTCAGTACACTGCTGGTGGGAGTGCAGGCTTGTGCAACTACTATGGAGGCCAGTCTGGTGATATCTTAGAAAACTTGGAATAGCTTTGCCTCAGGACCCAGCCATACTACTTCTGGGAATACATCCAAATGACTCCTCACTGAATCACAAGGAAGTTTCCTCATCTATGTTCATAGCAGCCTTATTTATAATAGCTAGAAACTGGAAACAACCCAGATGTCCCTCAAATGAAGAATGGATTAAAAAAACGGTGGTACATCTACACAATGGAATACTACTCAGCTATCAGAAACAAGGAAATTATGCAATTTGCAGCCAAATGGATGGAACTAGAGAAGCTCATCCTGGGTGAGCTAACCCAGACTCAGAAGGATGCACATGGCATCTATTCACTTATTGTTGGATTTTAGCTATATAGTACAGGATAACTATACTACAACCAATGCACCAAAGGGAACATGGACACAGACTTTGTTTGTTTGTTTGTTTTTTAGTTTTCTCTCCCTGGCAATGAGACACTTTTCACTGGTGGTACTGCCTTGTAGGCCCCCAGTGTATGAGGAGGCTCTTGGTCATCATATAACTGCTGAACTGGAGCAGGGGACTGTTATGTAGGGACATTCCACTCCAGAGGAGTGGGATGGAAGGGATAGGGGGTAGAAGGTGGGAGGGCGGGGCCGGGAATCAGGAAAGAGGAAAATATGATGGAGATGTAACCTGAAGCTACAAATAAATAAATTTATTTAAAAATGTATGCAAAGTATGCAAAATTTACAGTATACAGTAAGGGCATAGGCCCTTAATATCAGCACTCATGAGGCAGAGATAGAGGAACAAGAGTGTAAACTGCCTGAATACACAGAAATTCTGCCTTAAATATATAAAAATACTGGCAAACAGTTCTCAAAAGATAAGGGTAAATGGGTGAGTTAGAAGCAATTATGTGTGTCTGTGTGTGTGCATATCCTCATTTTGTACATTTAAATGGATTTTTATCTCTATATTCTCTGAAGTTTTAAATGTTCAGTATTAATCTTCCATTTGAAAATATAGCTCTACAATTAAAAATAATGATGCCTCCAATGTGTTTATCGATTGGTGTTCAATATTAAACAGGGTGTATGTTCTTTCTTATCAAACAGTTGGTAGATTCCAGCCTGGGATCTATGGAGGATCAATTAATCCTAATACAAGATTGTGGTTGTATCAGGCTAGTGGTTCTTCAGACAATTGGCCACGTTGTGATGTTTTCTCTGTGATTTATATTATATTTTTTTCCTGCTGTTTCATTTTATGACTTTGTTCCTGTTGAAAGAAAACACATCAGGGATGGAGAGGTGGCTCAGTGGTTAAGAGCACTCTGCTCTGATAGAGGATCCAGGTTCACTTCCCTACAACCACATCTTGACTCACAAAAATTTGTGACTCTGGTTCAGGGATATTCATTGCTTTCTATGACATCCAGGCACAGTAGGTAGACACATGGCACACATACATAATCATAGGAGACAAAGCATTCATGAACTATAATAAATCTTATGTTAAAAGAAGATGAATACGCTACCATGGCAACTGCAGTTCTTTATAAATGGCCCTATTACACCATTGGAGAAATCTTACTGGACAAAATAGTACAGTGAGAAAAAGCCAAGGTTTTGGAATTGTTGAGGTGGATAGAGTTAAAGATCAATGTAGAGTGTAAGAGGGTCATAAAAGCCCTACACATAGACTGAGAAGAAGACTGCCAGGGCCAAACACCAACTGGCTAGTGAAGGAATAATACTGAATAGTCTGATATTTCTTTCCCTCCATATATGTTCATTTCACTGTTTTTGTAAGACAGGGTGGGCTTGGAGATCATGCAGATATTATCAATTTTGATAAATACTGATAAATAAATCCAATAGGAATTAACTGCTGGCTAGGAGTATGGTCCATCTCATTTATGTTTCAAATGATTTTCATAGAATCTTTTACAAAACATAGAATCAGTTTACAAAATAAGTAATGAAAAAATAAAAAAAATATTTTGCACCAGAGGAGACATTACATAGGTATCAAGGATAAAATAACAAATTCTATTTTTATATACTTTATTTTTTTATTTCTTCAAGTTACATCTCAGTCAGAATCCCTTCCCTACTCCCCCTTTCAGTCCAACAAATGGTTCTTTCTCTTATAACAGTAAATACTATACAAAACAACAGAAATAAATATGCCACATTTATGAGAGTTAAATGTCTTAGCATACATTCCCAATGTCCAGTCCATACATATTTGGCCCCTGACTTTAACCTTTTACCATCTAACCATCCACATGAGTTTAAAGTTCTACATCTGACTCAGCTTTCATACTAACTTGCATCACAATTCTATGGCTCCAGGTCTTAAAGTTGAAAATTGAAGAATCTCTGAAAGAATATCTGTATCCTTTGTAATATATTATACAAGGCTGAAGACTAATTTTATATGATATCTTATACATAAAAATCTTTGGCAGCCGGGCGGTGGTGGCGCACGCCTTTAATCCCAGCACTTGGGAGGCAGAGGCAGGCGGATCTTTGTGAGTTCGAGGCCAGCCTGGTCTACAAAGCGAGTCCAGGACAGCTAGAGATATTCAGAGAAACCCTGTCTCGAAAAACCAAAAAAAAAAAAAAAAAAAAAATCTTTGGCTTCCTCAATAATTACAAAATCAATATAAGTTTCTGTCTAATTCAACTTAGAAGAAATAAAACAACAACAACAAAAAAAGTTTCACTGGTTTCCAAGAACCACTATGTTAACCTAAGTTCCTCTACTAAAGAGAGAGCGTCTCTCACAAAAATGAAATTTTTAGGCCATAAATAGCCACAAAATTAGAGATTGTAATCTTGATTATTAACTTTTGGTTTACATAAACTGTCTTTGTAGATGAGTTTGAGTTTTAATTGTCTTAGATTTATTTTGTTTTTTTTTGTTTGTTATCATGTTGGGAGGTGAGGGGTGGCAGATTAATAGTAACCTCATCCAATCACCTGAATGTGTCACTACTTTCCTTATAAAACTTTGAAAAGTGGTCACAACATTTCATTTCATAAAGGATTTGTATTGCTGAGAAAATGTGAAGCAATTGGGACATAAGAAAGCAACCGGATTATTAAACTGTTTATCAATTTCAGTCCCACTTATCATGCTGGTCATGTTCTGAACTCCTCCCAGCAAAGAGCTGCCTCAACACAGGCTAACTAATTACGGAATGCTGTGCCTTGCCCTTGGCTTTGTTCACTCTTTATCCTTAATTGCTGCAACATGTTTTAAGCAAACACTGTCCACTGAATTTGATTCTGACATTTGAAATGTTTATAAAGCAAATCATTTCTGTTCATTACATGTTTACTTTAGGAGGTTGGTCTTTTACATTCTCTAATCTGCCATCACTTTCCGCACCAGGTTGCCCATGAACATTTCATTCAAAATGTACAGCAACAATGAATTATGAACATAATTAACATCCGATCGTAGCAGCAGTTCGATGCCCCAGTGCTACAGCACTCTCAAGTGGGTTATGATCTGAGGCATCTTATAATGGCTTCTATTGATTATGGCTTCAATGATGTAAGTAATCTGTAACCTAAGGGGAGAGTGGCATTCCCAAATAGAGGGTAGTGGTAGAATTGCCTTCAGTGACGTCTTGACTAACTTCCTCATACAATGAAACTCTATTTCCCCAGATGGATTATGCTTTTGCTTTCTTTTATTTTACTTCATAATATACCAGATCATTTTATAAAGTGTCTCTTTTACTTACTTGGTTTTTGTCTCATTCACTCCCAGATCCTTACTGGATTGTAAATCCATACACACAGACATCTCCTAAGAGCTCTGATAATTCTTATGTCCTTACAAGTGCCTAAACTATGGAGCATGAAGTATATTTGAAGAATTAAAAAATAAACAAAAATGTTTCTATTAATTCATTATTCCTAAGAAACAGAACCTTTCTCAAGAGCTTTAGTTAAAACACCACAACTACCTTTTATCGTTTTCAAGATTAATTCCCAAGGACCCCTTAGTTGTGCCACATGGGCATGAACACAGAGAAAAATCATCAGTCAACCTTATCTGTGTGGAATTTCCCAAAGCATTTTCCCTTAGAACCATTTTTTCCCCCTCGGATGAACTGATGGGCACATGATCATCATATCTTTACCTAAAATCATTGATGTTTCTTCTGTACATAATTCACGTAAAAGCACATTACATGAGAAAATAAATAACTGATGTAATGGGGCCTGGAGACACAGTTTGGTGGTTAGGAGCACATCTTTATTCATTGCCTGGAGCCTGAGCTTGGTTCCCAGCACCAGGTAGCTCACAATGCTTGTAGCTCTGGCTCCAGGACTTCATTGTCTTTTTCTGGCCTCTTAGGGTACTTCACTCACATGCAAACACACACACACACACACACACACACACACACAGAGTCACACACACATACACACGCATGCACACTCGCGAGCACACAGACACACACACATAGACGCACATGCGCACATGCACACACACTTTAAAATTAAAATAAAATCTTTAATAATGACTCTTTGCAGATGACAGAATAAAGCAATAATACATAAACTAAAGAATTCTTAAAGCATTCAATCTCAAAGTGAAGGATTTGAAGGAACAAGCTGAGCCTCAGGAAGTCTCAGAACCTCTGGAGTCTGAGGTTGTTTCCCCGCCTCCCGGAATGTTCCAGCATAGAAACAGAATTCTGATCTGATCCAAGCAGAGAAGCTTCGTTTCTGTTTCCTCCACTTCACATTAGAGCCACATTCATCCTTTCGAGAATGTGTTACAGGTTATTATGTCAAGTATGAAGAGACTTTCAGCATAGGTAAATGCTGATAATCATTCTGCTTTTTTTTTTTTTTTGAAATCTAACATATAGACTTGTTGGGGAAGGTCTAATAACATTGCTTCTGATAGACTGATTTCAATGCTGAGATCTGGCTACCGCCCCCTGAGGCATTCTCTTGATTGGTTAATAAAAGTTGCTGATGGCCAATTAGCTGGGCAGAAATAGTATAGGAAGGTGGGACTTCCTGAAATTGACACAGGAACCCTGTGTTTTACACAGAGGATTAGCTCATTCCACCAGGAGACATGGAAGCAGACAGACTCGTTGAGAATGCTGGAAGGTAATCACAGGCACATGGTGTTTTGGGATTAGGTGATCCGGGTTAACTTAGAGGAGCTAATTGAGAGTCTGCCCAGCTAAGGGCTAAGCATTGAAACATTAAAAGGTCTTGGTGTATTTAATTATTGGGGAAAGGACTGCGGCAGCTTATAGGACATCACTCCAAGCAATCCAGAGCCTTTAGACTCCTGGACTCCCGTCGAACTCCAACGAATCTCCTGCCAAGCCACCGGCAATTCTACCACCTAACATAACAACTTATATTAGTAACAGAGTTTAGGTTACAGGTGGTATAGGCCACCCTTGGTGCAGGGCTCTTTCTCCAGGAAAATCAAGACACCAGTTAAGTTGGGCCAGGCCTGTCGGCTGATATCCTGCCAAGCCGCCGATTGCTCCACAAACCTAATCTTACAGTTTATACTTATTAATGAATACACTTGATAATTAAATTGCAGTTTCATAGACTGATTGGTCTGTGTGTGTCCATTTTGTTTTGTTTCAAATGTCATATGAGAAACTGTATCCTCAAATTTTTAGGGGCTGTGGAAAACTGTAGGGTGTCTTTGTGGGAAAGGCTGTTATGCCTTTCCCAAGCTCTGTTTTCTGCTTAGAACATTTATGCACAGTCTTCTAAATCAGAGCAGACACTGCTCTTTTGGAGAATGACTTCTGTCTTTTGTAGAACATGAGCTGAAGATGTTTAGCATATCAACTGTGAAGACATTGGTATGCACAGAAAACAAATGATGATGATGGTGGTGGTAATTAGACATGTAGTCACTCAGATAAGCCATCAGTCTTTGAAGATTTCGTCAAAGACTACTATCTAGTAGGCAGTAAGCCCTATTTCATGATCCTCCAGTAGGTTCCTTACTTTGTATTGGATTGTGTGGATATTTACATAGGTAAAACCAAGAAATAGACTTGTGTCAGATACTCAGCTGTTTTCCAGGGTGTCAAAGACTCGAGTTATCTGTCATAAGCTTTCTGTACTGGAGAAGTTGGTTGAGCTTTCTTGGTTGTTTCAAGTTTGAAGGTTGATAACTTGTGTGTGTGTGTGTGTGTGTGTGTGTGTGTGTGTGTGATGTACTTTTATTTGAGAATGGAAGTATAATTAACCTTAAAAGAGGTGGGAATACTGGTAGCATGGACTGCTTTGAGTAAGCATTGTGTCCTGTTTCCTTCAGCAGGTGATGCTACAAAGTGATCTACCTCATAGGTCCCATTTTCCATTTTAAAAACCATTTGGTCTTTAGAGTTTATGTTGAGTGGTATTGTAGTTTCTACAAATATTCATTCAACTCAAATGACATACACAGTTTACAAGGCTGTTGCAGTACATGCAAACTACTCAGACACATCCCTTCAACATAAACAGCAGAGAGGAAAAGGCAGACAAGACTCCAGTTTTACGCAGGCCCAGAAGTCAGAAACATATGGAATACTGTTGGCGGATGGATGTTTAGTTCATCGTCCCAATAGTGCTTTGTCCTTCCTAGACAATTACTTAAAAGTTAAACGTAAATTTGAGACCTACCTGTTTTGAGCTAACAGTAGTGGACATTTTTCACTCCATTAAGTCCTTTAAAATATACATCAGAGTAAAAAAGATTCACCAGAGTACGCTTTTGCTAACAGCAACATCTCCTATAAGAATGCACCCTCCACTTAAGAAACTGATTGAAGAAGGGCACATTGAAACTTCCTACCAAAATACTAATTATTGTCCCTCTTTTTCTCTAGGCAAGTGATATTCTTCTTTCCATAATAAATGCATCAAATTGTCACAAAATTATCACACAAGGTTTTATTTACTTTAGGTATCAGAAATTTTAATTAAAGATTAATTCATATATTACATTCCCTTGATTATGTCAGATATATATTACCACAGCTGAGAGATCTGTAGTTATTATGAATAAGATGAAGACAGGAATTGCCATGTCGCCTCCTTTCCTATCAATTACCTGTTCCTCAGACCATTTTCTAATCAATATTCTATTCATCACTATCATTAAGGAGCAGCGGCGTGCATTATCTTGAACTTAAATTTATGTTGGAATGTATTAAAAATAGATCCATGCATGACAAGGAGACATAACAGCAATCCGATTTCTCAAGCTCAGTGCTGTCAGAGAGGCAGCTGCGCATAGTTAGTGCATCCCACTGCTCTGAAAGTTTCCCACAAGATTACGTTTTGATACATAGCCACTTTAAAAATCTTCACATTTATCTCTATTTTTAAGAGTGCTTTGGCCCTTTCAGGGCTTGGTTACTTCTCTTTATGTGAGACTCACTGGGCCTCTGAGAACTTCTTCCACTAAGGGATGTGTCCTTCTTGTCACAGGGTGATGATAAACTCGTCCATATTCACGTGTCTTGAGATGAGGATGACTAGATTCTCCTCTCGTCATTAAAACACATTTTAGCAGGATGAACTTCTTTGTCTTCCCCATTGTGAAGTGTCCTTGGCATAGCTGGAATTTATAGTTGGCCACCATCTCTAAAGGACAACGGCTCAAGATCCCTGGGCAATTCCTAGTACAACAGCTGAAGACCACTATTCAGAATTGATCTGCCAATTAACAGACACAAAAAGCAGTGTGGGAATGGAGGGGCCCATCAGCCCTGGACTGTAGATTAGTCTCCCCATGCTACTCTTAGTAAAGATCTATAATTATCACTCTACTTTTGAAAACTGAGCAAATATTTAATTTGAACAAAGAATGACAACACAGAAATGCATCTTGAATTTTAGATGAATCAATTTCATAATCAATGGGATAAAGCTAAAAAATGTTATTATTTTTTCCTCATTATTCTTTGTGGATGTCTTCATAAGAGACTTTTGGAATTGTGGGTGCAGAAACCATGTGCACAGGAATTTTTTAATATTATCTCTTCAAATTATTAAAATAAGGTTTTTAAACTTTATATTAAAAGATATTCAAGAACAGTTGTTTTCATTAAGGAAAAACAAATTATTACCTACTAGAATTTCATAGGAAAAGGAAGATGTTTTTTTCATAAATAGACAAAACACGCCAATTATAATAGACTATAGGTTAGTCTTAAATTTTATCCTTAAAATTTACAAATAGCTGAAGATTGATGCTGCAATGTATGGAGAGAAAATGGGAACTGTCCAGGCAGTCACTGGTATGTCATTTCTTAGTTTTGGAAGCTGCAGTCCCTGCACTTCCTATACAATCAGATATATTTATCCCTCTCAGGTCTCTGAGGTGGTTGAAGAATAGATAGCTTGAGTCTCATAGTTAAATTTTGAGTTGTTTAGGAATCAAGAGGGTGTTCTGGATCTAAGAAGATATTTTAAAAATTATGAGGCAAGTTAGTATGAAAGCTGAGTTAGATATAGAACTTTAAACTCATGGAGATGGTTAGATAGTAGAATGTTAAAGTCAGGTGCCAAATACATATGGACTGGACATTGGGAATGTATGCTAAGCCATATAACTCTTATAATTGTGGCCTATTTATTTCTGTTGTTTTGTATTGTATTTATAGTTATAAGAAAAAGAACCATTTTTTGGACTGAAAGGGAGAGCTGTTGGGGGGAAAAAAGAAATACCTTAAACAAAAAAAAAAGAAGGGAAGAGGATGGGGGGGTTGAGGGGGAGGAGGGTGGAAGGGTGGGACTGGAGGAGGGAGTAGGGAGGGGATTGTGATTGAGATGTAACTTGAAGAAATAAAAAATAAATTATTAAAAAAAAGAACTGTAAAAAATTTAATTGTTATTCTATTAAATATTTTAAGAGGAATATGATGATATAAGTTTGTACAATTAAATTTATGTAATTTAGTACCATATTATGTACTGTGATTAAAATGGGTTTAACTCATTATTCTTATTGTTTTATCTTTGTAATATTTATAGGTTTGTGTTTTGCAAAGGAAGAAGAAAGGGAAATATTTGTGGTTTTAAAAATCAGCCACTTGGTTATTTTTTAAATGATAATCATATCAAGGATAATTGCAAATTGTTTATTTTTGATATATTAATTTGCTCATCATTTTGCAATGTTACCATGTACAATTTGTTTATTTATAAATAGTCAAGTTCTACCTTGAAATTATTCAACTGAGACATTATAAAGTAAAATTTTGCTTTGATTTACAGAAAATATTATTATTTATGATTAATTATTTTGGATTTTTTGTGATAGGGTTTCTCTGTGTAGCTTTGGCTGTCCTAGAACTCATTCCACAGACCAGGATGGCCTCAGATTCAGAGACTTGCATACCTCTGCCTCCTTAGTGCTGTAATTGAAGGTGTGTATCACCATAAAAAGTGAAATATTATTACCAAATTAAAATGCCTTTGTTTTTTAGGTAGATCAGGGAGGTAGTGGAATTCCACTTCCTCAAATATAGAAAAATTTAAAATTTACTCAATAAGACAAATGGAAGAACAAATTAATCCATCATCATACTGCCCTGACTCTCCCATCCTGACAATTTGCAGTTTTAAAGGATATGTTGGCTTCATTATGAAACAATAACTCAGTAATTGCTCCTACTTGTGAGATCCTGTGAACGTGCTTTAATTGTCAACACATGGAGTGCAAATTCAAAGCAATTTTAATGACTACAAAATTGGATTTGAAGAGCTCTTCCAGTCATTCACATGTAGTATGGTCTGGATCCTATATGGGAACCTACACCTTCAGAATGCTGTTTTATTCGACACAACCTTTCATTTTAAGCCTAAAACTGAAGAATTTCTGTGCTTCTGTAGAAGCCAGGGTGTAAGAATTTAACAATGATTTGTGCTGATCAAATTTTAATGTTAGCTAAGCTACTGACATGTCATGTAGATGAATTAATATTGATGAATGAGTAAAAAATGAAGGCATGTGAAATTTACTTAATTGTCAAAATTGACCAAGAAAAAAAGAAAAAGAAGAAGAAACCCCCTTCAGTTCTTAAGGATATGGACATGTCTGCTCAGCAACGCTTTTCCTTTTTCTCAGTTTGCCAACTACATACCGTTCATGCAACGTGACTCAATTTCCCTACCAGCTTGAGGTTGCAGGATGCTGCTGTAACTATGGTGCTACCCCATACTCTTTCTTGGTTCCACTGTCTGGTGGGTGCTCTGCATGGAAATTCCCTTTTTTCTCAAAAGCTGTGAATTTACTGCAACTATGCAGCAACATTAACCTTTCAGCCTTTCAATGGACCCTTAAGATCACTAAGACACTCTGACTTTCAGATGCTCTTTGATTATTATACATGTATGTATGTGAGCATGTTGAATGTGTGTGTGTGTGTGTGTGTGTTATGGAAATATGTGTGTGCAGTGAGAAGGCCAGTGGATATTTAATGTCGGACTGTCCATCTTACTCCTTTGAAACAAGGTTCCTCTCTGAACCTGGAACTAGACTGCCTAGTCAGGAGGCTCCAGCCATGATTTTGTCTCCACACACCATGGTTCAGGGATTGCTCTCATATGTATCCTCTCCTGGTTTCTCACTTGAGTGCTGGGATTTGAATTCACGTCTTCTGACTTCTAACATGCTCAGCCAGTGCTTTTACCCGGCCAGCCATCTTAAACTGGGGAGCCTATTGCCTTTCAGTAAGTCTAGCAAACTTTTGATTTTCCTCTATGGTAACTTGATGATACTGTTTAGAAAACCGATGTGTAGCTCACTGCAACTGATAAAAACTATTTAACTTATGGAAATGCTAATGATTTTGGTGGACAAGAATTTCATATCAAGGTATCACTTCAAATGAGGCCTTTCTACCCAGTACATAGAAGTAGCATTTTTTATGAAGAGACTCTTATGAATAGTAATTTTTTTCCTTTGGTGGGAGATTCATAATCGCTAATAACTTCCTATGAAAAAAATACATACAGCTAGATCATTTGTATGCTGAAGGTAACTGAAATAAAAATTTTGGTTTTCAATGGTTTCCATGGAAATTAAAACATACTATTTATGACCAGACCATCACTTCATAGAAAAGGCATTTTCATTGATAGAAAGTGAATTTTCTGCCATTACAACATGCAATAATACTAAACACTAACATCCTGGAATTTACAAATGGCATCACGAAATGATGTACCTTACATAGTGTATGCAAGAAAAGCCGAAGCTCTCCTTTTCAGCATGAGAGACACTAGCCACCAAGATAAGATGAGTAGACAAAAGTAAGATATTCCTCAAGTGATTTCTAAGATATGTACAAAATGAAGAATTTGTAAAACATCTCATTAATAACTTTATATAGTGCATGTGGGAAATATTAATCAAAATATTAAAATAATTTCCCTCTCTGTACTTGTTAGGATATGGCTACAAGAAGATTTAAGATTATACATACAATTTGGGTTGTGGGTATTTACACAAAACTGCTACAGAAAAAATGAATTAAAAAAAACCTGTCTGAGACTATGATAAATGATACCAGAGAGAGCAATTTCTTAAAATATATTTATTAAATGTTTCAGAGACTCCACTTAGGCCTTTAATAAGTTATCATTTTACAGAAAATATATATACTAAAAGACCGTCTGCTGCTTGCTAAAGCTGTAATAACTGGTTTGATTGCTTCAACACTGGGGAACCTAATGACTAAACTCAATGACTGCTGGCAATAGACGCAGCAATCTTTTTAATCACGTCTCAATTAGCTTTAGAAGTTTCTCATTTCAGGGCTCCCAGGGGTCTCATTGCTTGTCTTTTTCACTTGAGATAAACAAAATCATCTGCCTCATATTCATTTCCAATATTTGTTTTTTTGTTTAGTTTTGCTTTTGTTGTGGTGGCCTTAATAAGCTGCAGTTGCTAACAGAGACGTCAGCTGCAAAGATCCTGCTGGAGAATGTTCCATCCTTACAAAGCATCACAGAAATTCCTAGAGTGCTGGAAAAGTGGGCTAGCCTCCCCCTAATCTAAACTTGTAGGGAAACATGGATGCCAACGAGAGTGATTGAAGTGACTCATGAGAAAGATGCACTAAGTGTTCTTTCCTCCCCCTGAGTCTGAAATTTGATGTGCAGCCTCTGTTTACAATAGGGACATTGGAGAAACATTTATAGTGGATGAAGTTACACCTTTTGCAGTTTCCTCTTTCACTTATCAACAGTTTGTCATATATCAGGTTAATGTGCTTGGAATACAAAGATAATGATAACAGCATCTTTGCTTACATGGAGAGAGCACGCTAAGTTAATGTCATGATGACATATATGTACAATCTTGTTTTCTCTGAAATATTGGCTTCAAGAAGCAACCTTTCAGCTTGAGAAAGAGAGGTAGGCCTGCTGTAAACACTGAAATGCCCACATACGATTATTTTGTCACTTTATACCTATACCACCTCTATGTGAATGTTTGTAGTTTATAATGTATCCATATTTTTATTTATGTCTACAGTTGATGTCCATAGATGTAGCTAGAGCATATACTTCAATAAAAGTCATACATATGGCAAAACAATATTTAGGCATTTACTTCCCTTAGTATAAGGAAAATTGACATAATTTTGACATAATTACCATTCCTTAGAACATGTATGGCAGATAAAGTTATATAAATAAAGCAGAACTGGTGCTGGTTAGTGAATGAGAGAGTAACGAGCTCCTTTGTCTGTAGCCATCAATGCCCTTGACAACAGGTCACACTTGCCAGATGCTCCATTTGCAGTAAAGGACTCAGTTCCCTAGCTTACATCCTCTCCTGGGTCTCAGAGCAGCAATCCACAGCACCTCAGAAACTCATACATCTCCCAGGAAGGGTGGCTGCAGGGTTCCTGGTCCCCAGAAAAACTTGGTCCAGACATAGCTGTGCAAATTGCTTCCCCTTCTCCCTGGCTCTAGCACTGCAGCTGACTTCAGAAATACTCCGGAAGAAAGGGGACCCCCTTTCTCTTTATTAATGTATTGATGCACACCCACCAATATGGTCTTCCGCAGATGTTTTCCTACCCTCTTCCCGTGCTCCCTCATGGCAAATCTCATGGACCACAGAACCATAGCAGAAGCCAAAGTATCTATTTACCTTTCATTGTGTTCCGACCTTTCAGGAAGGAATGCTGTCAACATATTGTCATGGACTCTACAAGTTTTACGAGATTGCTCATTTCCTTCCTGGGTGAGGTTCTGCTTTCTTATTTCTAAGGGCCACCTGCATCTGGCAGGCCACTCTCAGGTCATCCACTTGCAAGGGTTAGAAAAAAGAACCTCATTCCACATGGCCAGGGACATCTGCATAGTGTGGAGAATGGCAGTCCAAGGGGACATACGTATGTATATATGGGGTCATATTTGGGTAATATAAATAAGAACTAGCTTAGGTGGGCCAAGATTGCTCAATTCAGGCCAAGGCTTGTTAAAATCCTTCAGGTATCTCTGTGTGCTCATTTATAATGGTGGATTAAGGATTAACAACTGCCGAACCAATTAAATGTAACTACAGGTTAATAATTTAATTAGCCATTTTCTACACTGATACAACATACAAGTGTAAAATATGTGCTGCGAGCCCTTTAAGAAGAGCATTTTGTTATAAAGTGTAAACAATGAAGAAGGAGCAAGAGTGGAAGCTGGAAAGGCACTCATTGGACTATTTAGATGTCAGGAAAGGGATGTTGTGGGTGAGACTGGAACTAACAGGGAATGATGAATCGTGAAAAAGATTCTACGAAGAGTGTTCAATAACTATCCAGAAGTACAGAGAAGGAAAAGAAAGCAATATTGTATAGGCAGTGGTTATGTGAGGTTTTCTACAATTTCTGAATAGAGTTCGAATTTGAAAGATTTCAGTTCTCTATGGTAAGAGCAGTGTATTTTAATAGAAAATATTATTACTATTATTTTCAAAGTCACATTCCTTTGATTATAGTCATCAAACTTAGGTACTTCCCAAAGTGAAACCATGACTTCAGGTAAAAGAATTGCCTAGCTCTCTAGTGCTGTGGGTTGGTAAATATTTGATCTCTAAAACAACTTGTTTGTCTTGTTTTGATCTGTTATTTGATTATTGTTTGTTCATCTGTTTTGATTTTCATTTTTTGTTCTTTGCTTTTAAGAGAGAGAGACAGAGAGAGAGAGAGAGAGAGAGAGAGAGAGAGAGAGAGGACATGAAGTTAGGTGTATAGGATATTGGTATGTAGAATCTGGGAGGACTGGGAGAGGGGAAGAATATGATCAAAATATGTCCTTTGGGAAAAAATTAAGACTTCCCAATACTCAATTAAACACAAACCATTCAATAAAAGCAGTATTATGTAAACAAAATATCAGCATGGTAGCTCCAGTTTGATTTTGCAAATGAAGTTTTTCTTTATCTGATAGAAAGAAAATACAAATTCTGGAATCTGTCCATTCGGACATCCTATTGAGAAAGCACGCAGAGCAAACATTTTTGTTGTTTTCTTTTTTAAGGCAGAAAAGGTAAAATTCTAGTGCCAGGTGTACTTGTATTAGAGGAAGGTGACTTGTGATGGACAGAAATATGCAGGCCCATGCACCTAACTAATTGCAGGCAAGGGGTGACTTTCCCATGGCAAAAGAGTGCAGACAAGAGACAAGCATGCCAGAAGACATCCTCAAAGAGCTTACAGGTAGGAGAATGGATGCTAGAGTACTGGGAAGAAATTAAAGCAGTGAGCACAGAGTGCCACCAAGCAGGAAAGGGCAGACATTGAGTGGTGGAGGGGGAAGCGGAGGAGGGTAAAGGAGGGAGGAAGGATCCCAATTTTCAGATTTATGTAAAAGTGACCTTAGAACGGCCATGAAATGCTTGTGACACACACCAGGGAAAGGAAAAATAAGACTTTAATTGGGTCTTATGAAGTACTCTTTAAGATGTGGACAAGTTCAGCATGTTTCAAAATTGTTTCAGTGAACTATTTCCCATCTGTTTTGGGTTAGGGAGGTTATAGGTCAGGGAGTTTCAAACAAGGTGGAAACTCGAAGCCAATTTTATGGGTGTGAACTGAAGCTCACAAATTGCTATTCTAAACTCTCATGAAGGAAGGAATGGGAGTGCCCCGAAAAAACTGGACAGGGGCAGCGCAGACATAAATATATTATATGTCCCGTGAAAGACTCAGTGAGCACAGAGTGCCACCAAGCAGAAAAAGGCACATTACCCACTACTGTTTCTATTAGTAAAATAAAAACACATATGAAGGTCTTGTTTTAGCATGAGGTGCACTTGTTACCCTCATGAAGTGAGTGTTGTCTCTAAGCACATAAATATAAATAAGACTGCTTTAATCATACCACGAAGTCTTCTGGGAAGTAAAGCAAGAACATTACAATTAATGCACATTCTTTGTAATTTCTCTGTTTTTCATTTGCCAAAAATTACTGATTGGTTTGATTATCTAAGGAGCTGAAATAGAGTGAATACACTTTAAAAAAAAAAACTAATCATGTTTTGCAGGGGATCTACTAAACACATGGTTTATTTTTTATGAAGCTCTAATCTTAGAAACAAATCAATTAAACATGCCGTAGACCTGTATGACTAGGATGTAGAATCTACATAAATGGCAATGCCTTCAGGCCTCCAGTCGTCAGCCCTGACAGGTGAGCATGGAATGGGGTCAAAAGGAAAATAGAGATGTTCAATGGATAGGGAGGAGCTATCTTCATGTCTATGCAGGGGAGGCTTTGTGTTTTCTTTCTTTTTTAGATGAAAAAGAGTTTGAGAAGCAATGTTTTCCTTTTCAAAGAATTTCTTTTTCCTTTTTGCTTGTTTGGGATTTTTATTTGTGGTGTTTGTTTGTTTGTTTGAAGTAACTCCACTCTGTAATACTGGTCACTTTGAGTTCATTAGGTAGCACAGCCTGGCTATGAATGAGTGCGCACTTTAGCATTTCAAGTGTGGGATTAACAACATTAACACCAAGCATGGCCTGAAAAGTACTCTTGTACTTGCTTCTTGATTTTTCTCTTCATATTCTGCTTTTACAAAAAAAAATGGAAGCTATGTACTGCACAGTAGTTGACTATCTTCAAAATCGATGAAATTTTGAAAATCACATGAAGACAAACCATCAGTTGTGAAAATTTTAACGATAGCACTGCTGATCCCATTTTGAGTGCACCTACATTACTTTTTAAAATGTGAGGTTCCATAGAGATGTAATTAACTTTATTCTCTCTGGTACCTTCAACTGCTGAGTTCAACAAAGGCAAAGTTTTTTTGGAGAATGGGATAAAATCATTCTCACTTACAAACATGTAACATCTCTATGGGATGGATTTCCATCATTCTACGAAATCAAGATGAATTGCACACCAATGAGTGATTGCACCTTTAAAGGATACACCAAGGACATGCAATTTTGTGTAAATAAATCTTAGTAAGTGCTCCAAAAGAATAACAATATACAAGAACAGAGAAATACAACAAAGCGTTAGGATAGAGATGTGTTCAATCTTTATTTCTCAGATTATCTTTAAACTAGTCCATTAATCACTGGAAAACTATATCCTAAATTGAAGTCAGGTTTCTGTTAAGAAATAGATGTCTTTGAAATCATGGCAAGGATGTAATTTTTCAGTTGTACTGGGAATATTATTTACAGCCTCCTCTTGAAACTGAAAGTGTGTAAGGAAGAACTCACTGATTTTTGTTTGGAGAAAGAACTCGGTGCACAACTAACAAAACAGGCTAACCACAATGTGTTGATTCCATCAAAAGAAATACATAAATGTGCATATTTTGCTTCATTTGAACAGTATATCAAACAGAACATTAGTGAAAACCTTCTTCTCAAAGCTCTGTATCTTTATACTGAAAGTGTATCCCTGTGTTAGCAACCTAAATTTAGTATAGGCAGCTAATATTTCAATGTGGGAAAATTCAGTAGAGAAGTCTGTGTTCAAGTTGGTCAGAACCATGGGTAAAGATTCTAACATCATTGCTTATTTGCAGAGGAAAGTAGTCACCTAGCAAACCAAATACATTCAACATCATAAAAATGACAAAAGTTTTATGTGCAGGATTTAAACATGAATGTGTATCATCTATACAGACAAGGAGCTCACATTTTTAATTTTAAGGAATATGGCCTGAATCTTTAACAAAGACAGACAGACTTTTATTATCAATATATAACTTATTTGCCAGGCTTTTTATAATCAATTGCATTTTTTCTCTGATATTTCTGCATTTCTAAGGGTCTCCATTATATCTCCATTCTATGGGTCATGGGCATCGTCTTACCAACATTAGAAACAGAGGAGTTCTACTGTAGATGACCAGTAGGAGTGATGGCAGCTTGCTTTACTTATCCATGGCTTCATAAGGACACCAACCAGGTGACTAAGGGAAGCATTCAGGTGCCACAGTCTCCATTGGTTATTAACTCTGTGGGTGAACCATCTGGCTCTGGGTTTCTTACTAACCTAAAGCTTCATCTAGGAAAGATAGTTTTCTGAGTGCATACCCGTGCCAGGCAAGATTCAGGGCCTCACAGACTACCCGCTGTGTCTTATAGTAGATGGGGAGTCTCCCTGAATCCAATACCATCCCTTTCATCAATTGAGAGGCCACTGAATGGTCCTGCGAGTGACCCAAGATGCTTGGCTAGCCTAGCAACATGGAACCCACATCTTTGTAAACTGGTTTGAAACCACACATGGCCATTTTTGGAGTATCTCTTTGTTATCCATTAGTTCTTAGGCCAGACAATCCTTAAAATGAGGAGAACCCAAAAGGGTGAGGACCCCAGTGTACACAGACAACTAACAGCACAGCATAAACCCTTCCTTCAGGAAAGACTGACCCTAAAATTAAAGGTTCTTGGCGCTCAGAAGAAAGCTTGGCTTTTCTCCGCTGCCTAAGCCTACAATAAAGGATCATTGTTAGGTAAGACATGCAGGTAGGTTTTTGTTCTTTTTTTTTTTAAGAAAAGCATTCTTCTCTTAAGCAAGTATGTGCTAAGGTTGTTACTAATAGCTAAGCTGCCAAATAATAAAGTAGAACATGGAGCTTATTGTTTCCTCCAGAAATACATATTGGATAAGCTATTGGTATGCTTGACCCTCCCACTCTTAGCATTCTTATTTGCCTGTAGTCCAAGAACTGCAGTGACTTTCCTCTTCCACATTAGCATGTCTATTGGTGTTGCCCTATATAAGCACAATTAAAGAAAAACAGTCAATGCATTTGAAAGAGGAGGTGTACAGGCGGGGGTTTAGAGAGATGAAAGGGAAGGTAGGAATGATGTCATTATATTATAATCTCACAAATAGATATTTAAGCACTGACTCCCAATACCTATGGATGTGCAGTCTTCTACAAATATTTGTGTGTGAATGTGTGCGTGTGTGTGCATGTGTGTGTAGGCAGTTAAAATGAAGTTCAGGGAATGGTTAATCGATTATGAGCACTATTATATTTTTAAAAAGATAGCTGTAGAAAATAGTGGTAGTAGGAGAGATAAATATTTGAGCTATGTATCTTCAAACCTAGAACACTAGTGATGTATCTACGAAGCATGGCTCACCAGGAGGTAAAGTTCACAGCAGGGAACAAGCTCAGCCTTGTGTTCCTGCCAGAACTGTTAGTCCTTACCAGAATGACAGGGCAGGTCTCTGCTTTCTTAGCTCATACTACTTTGCTATGGCAGCCCCACAAGTGAAAAGTACCCACATGTCAAAAAGCAAACAGTAAGTGAGGATTTTCATTAGTATTTAAAATAAATATCCCTGAACGGGATTCATGGGAGGTCTTAAAATTGAGTAACACAGTCAAAATCTAAAGATGATATAAGCCCTAGTAAAATCTTGGAACTGAGGGCTGTCTGTATAGGTCTATGCTTTTCCATGGAAAACTCAATTTAAATAAGTAAATAATTCAAACAATTATAAATCGTACATAGATAAAAAAATTAAGTGTTAAATGGACCCAATTGTGCAGAGAAAAACATATACAGTTGTGATACAATTGAGGTCCTAAAAGCTGATAATAAAACCATTATTCAAAGACTAGGGGATGACACAACTGCCATATTAGCAGACTAAAAACCACAGTTAGTAATAGTTTTGGGTTTAGAGAGTAAACAGGTGTGCCCTCTCTCAACAGAGTCACCTCCTAAACAGGTTCATTCACAGGCTTCCAGCTGCTTTAAGACCATCTGCTCATCCTTCTCCTTCTAATTAGTCCTAGAAACATGCTTTCTTTCATTAATCTCATCTGCAAATTCTTCTTTGCATTTTGCCCCCTCTATGGATATAGAAGAAACAGGTAAGAACAAACTCCAAATTCATCCCTTCTCAGTTTACTTAATCAACTATTCTAAAAGTCAACAGAGTCATGGCTTTTAATAATAATTGCAGTTTATCATAAACTACACTAAGGCTGCATCAGGTTATAAAAGTAATTCCTGAAAGTATTCAGCATATGCTGAACAGATGATGAGATTTTATACAGACATTCATTCCATATGACTTTTCCTCCCTCTTTAAAAAAAAAATTCAATGGTGAAGGTTACCCACTGTGAAGTCATTTCCATAATATTGTAATTACATCCACAGGCTTTCAGACATACTTTATTTCTACTCTTAGGCACTTATTTAGTTTCAAATTATTTACATTTAAATAAGATTTTTTTTTTAAGAAGAATCCGTTTCGATAAACCAAGTATTCTTTCAGCACAAAGTTAAACTAGATTTCATGTATAAATGAGTCTGGGTACCAGAAGGAAATCCTAGAAACTGGGTCTATGCTGTGCTTGGGCTGTGTACCCCTATCCTAAGGAGCACCTAGCAACCAGGTACCCTACATGTGTGAAGCTGGACTCACCCCACTTGAAATAGGCAGTCTCCCACCCGCCCCCACGCCCTACCCTTCCTCTGATGCTCATTTCCATTCAAACACATCAGGGGACACACTGGATCACTGACAATGAGCTGTCCTGGCCTAGACTGAGTTTCAGACTTATAGGAAAATCATCCAGTTATGATTTTATGCTTAATGTAATTGGACATGCATATGTTTAAAGTCATATGTACTATGTATCATGCATATCCACAGTTGAGGATAAACTCTGTAACCCAAACGTGTGGACAATAGGGAAGTACTCACATTATGCCCATAGTAGCCAGTTCCTCCTTCTCTTGGACCTTACAAAACAACAGTAACCAAGAGCCAGGGACCCTCCGATGCGCTCTCAGTCAGGCTGCTTGCTCTCACACTTGGCAGCACCTCTGACCTGAACTGCTGTTCTGCTTCTGAATATAGCTTCTTTGGCATTTTACAACCTGTTTTCACCATTTTGTTTTCAATCCTATGAATAAGAAGAGGCCAAGAACTTGGAAATAAAGGTGCAGACCTCAACCGTGATGATGGATAACCAGCAGAAACACACGGGTGTATTACAGCATCACCGTCTATGTGACAATCCCATTGCTTTTCTTGACTTCTTTTTTTCCACAAAACACATATGTATGCTTGACTATAAAATACCAAGAGCAGCGCTTTTCAAACTTAAATGAGTGTAAATATCAACCCAGGAAATGAGTCAGTATTGATGTCTGGAGATATCACAGTCTCCCAGGTGCTGGCAACAGTCCTGGCCTGAGATATTACCTTTCGAAAGAAAGCTGTAGAATAAGAAACTACACACACACACACATCAGAAATATCTGTAGTTTCATGGCATCAGACCTACTAGGATTGATCAGCTCACTTATTTTGAACTTGGCAACTATGACAACTACAATCGGTAAATATAAAAACACACATCATCCTTGACTCCATCACAGAGTGCCTTCTGGTTCCTAGCATAGCAGTCATATAAAACCATGACTAACTGTACACGAAAGAATAATGAAACTCATGCATGAGCATTCAAACTCTCATTTTATAAAAAAGTTCTATATTGTTGAATAAAGAGTCATCCCTGATTGGTATTTAAATATAGATGAGCTTATTAACATTTTGTTGGTGTTGTTGAAATTCATACCTGTACTTCCCATCTTTACTCTTTCTTAATTATGTCAATGACTGACCTGCTTTACTGACATATTTTAAGGAAATCAATCTCTCTAGACTGTTGTATGAAGTCCATTTTGTTCTTTCCTATTCATGTAATTCTCATCTTTATTTCCTTTCTTCTGTCTTATATTTATTTTATCCCCCAGCTTCTGTAGCTAAATTTATAGTTCATATACTTTTAATTTCTAGTAAATACTAGTTGTTTTTTAAAATATCAATTCTTAATTCTTATTTTGCATAAATTGTGTTCTTATAGCTCCACGCTGAATTTGTTTCTATTGCTGCTTTAAATTCTCTTTAGTCAAAAAGTTGTCTATGCGCATGCACTAAAATGTTAAGAGATATTTAAAAGACAGATGGATATAAAAGTACATATGATATTTATTAGCTATTCTATTAATGTGGATACATAACTTTACTACATTATAGCCAAAGAATGAATTTGATTTTTTTTTAGATAGAAAGTTAAGTCTTAAAATTCAATTTCTGGTGAGGTATACAGCCAATTTCTACAGATGCAAAACTTACCTGGAATGCATATTACAGCCAGTGCTGTACAAATCTTTTGAGAAGCATATATGGAAGGCACACTTTTCTTTGAAAGTATAAATTGTGTCACCATCATTAGAATAATAATGACAAATCAAAATAAAATATATTACAAATATTTGATAAACTTACCCTCCCTATAGAATCTCAAACAAATGAAATTTATTGGTTAATTTCATGATACTTTACTAGAGCACATTTTCCTAGATTATTCAGTGGGTTCATATAAGAATTAGAGGAGACTCAGTGAACAATACTGTTAGGTTTACTCTCTGTCACTTTAATATAGTAGGTATCAAAAACTGGAGTAAAATACCCACACGTAAGGACTATGTAGGCTCCATTAAAAGAATGGGTGCATAAATAAGTGAACTGTCTCCAAGAATGTCCTGCATAAACAACAAAGGAACCATAAGTAGCTACAGAGAGAGACATTAGCTAAGAAACACATACATGCTTGATTTTATACTGCAACATAACTCAGTCTTTCCTAGCATACTGAGAGATTCCAAGTTTTTAAATAGTCTCAAAGATAGTGCACATAGAAGCTGCATATCAGCCCTGTTCTACACTACGACTTGAAATGAGTTCTTCAGGGCTCTAAGGTCATCCATCCTTGGCTGATACTATATCTCAATGTATACCTTAAGGAGGGTGTTTTCAGTCTTCTGTGGAAGAGTCACAGATGGGGCCCACTGAAGGTAATTAAAAAAGTAGGTAAAGACACAAAACATGAAATGAACAATTGATAAACAGACATGGTTATGATATTTTAATATTTTGCATTGATACTGAGGTTATATATGGTGTTTCTTGTGTAAGTATGTGAGCTTGCATAAGTACATGTGTACTACATGCATGTGAGAGCCCACAGTGTTGAGAAGGGCCATTGGGTCGCGAGATGTTAATCAGAGATATACTTCTATCTTCCTCCTGGAACATAGAAATGTAGCTTTTCGCTTCACACAGAAATACTGGTTTCTAAGTCACATAGTTTTTTAAGTCACTACACACCATGTGATATCTTAGAAAATTCGGTTGCTTGAAGATTGGGCAGTGTAGGGGTAGAAAATAAATTGATTTTGCAACTCTGTAAATTCTATGTGATGTTAATCTTATATCATTTAAAACTCCCCATGCCTTAGTCTTATAAATCATGGCTACATGTACCTTATTTAATAGTAACATTCTGTGGGTATTGTAATGGGTGAGATTTCTTCAGTCAATTAGTAAGGACTCTTCAAGCACATGTAGATTAGCTTAGGGCATGTCAACATATGGACCTTTTCAAAGCCTGGGAAAGTGAGAGGAGTCTTGTAGCTTGGTGTTGCTTGGACACTAGAAAGATCTGAGCCAAGGTGGGCGGAGTCCAGATTCCACAGAGGCCTGTGGAAAGGGCACAGGTGGAGGCGTGGCTAAAAAGTCACAGACGTCAGTAACAGGAACTGCCAATCTCCACAAGAGAGCTTGAGAGTCCTTGCAACCATGAAAGACTGTAAGACTATACCCTATATAAGCCAAGAAGCTCCATGTGAAGCTCTCTCAGCCCCCAGAATGGAGGAGATAGTGCATGCAGGAGAAGTGTGAAACAAGGTAAGCCATCTGCTAACCTTAAGGCCGCAATAGCCCTGAGGCAATTCAGTGGTCAGAAGCCTCAACAAGGACTGATAATTGCTGAGCAGACTGGGAGGCAAAGTCTGAGAAAGAGACTTTTGCTATAAGCCAGCCCAAGACGGCTGGCAGAAAAGCCATGGCATAGAACCTTCTGAGAGAAAGCTCATGAAAATCCCCGACACTAAAGATGTCTGTAGGGAGACCTGAGAGTACTGGACGAATGGGCAAAGTGTCAAGAGGCAGGCGGAATTTGGAGGCTGTGGCAAGAACCTCAAAAACAAGAAAAAGGGTGGCCCCTGTCAGGTGAGGCTGTGCAAAGCTTTAAAGTAAAAGACTAGGCCGAGAAGCACCCACGGGCTAAGGAGTTGTGGGACTGAGGACACCAACCCAAGGCTGAGCAGCGAGGTCAACTGTGGACAGCGGACTATGCTCAGAGGAAGCTGAGCCAAGCTAACGACAGCTCGGCCTGCTGTCACTGCCAGAGCCAGACTGCTGACCAAGATGCCTCCACGGTCCTGCACTAGAGAAGTTTAATATCCTTTCAAGAAAGTTAAAATAGGGTTGGTTAGGTGCTCTTAGGTATTGTTTATTGGTGTTAGGTTATGGGTATTAGGTGTTGTAGGTTATGGGATATAGGTGTTCTATGGGTGTCTAATAAGTATTAAAAATATAGGTGTTTTAAATAAAAATTTTTGTTTACCTAGTGTCACTAAAAATATTCCACATATATTTTTATTGTTTGAGTATATCAAAATAAGTTAATGAATTTTTACTTAAAATAGTGATGATGTTCAAAATAGGAATTCTTGAAAAAAAAAAATTCACCAAAACCCTTGCCTTGTCCAACTTAGATGTGATGGCTTTTGTTTTATATCTTTTATCTTGTGTTATATTTTGTTTGGTTGAAAAATAAAATAAGATAAAAAGATGTATTTACTGTTGAGTGTATTAAAATAAGTTTTTGTTTGCATGTGAATTTTTAGTTGCTTAAAGTGTTGATGAAATTCAAAGTGGGAATTCATGAAAAGAAAATCCTCAACCAAAAATCAACCTGTTTGAACATTGAGCCTTCTAAAGCACATGACCTCTGGGCCTAGGTCTTTCAAATAAAAAACAAATTGGAAACATTTATATTAAATGGTAATTTACAAGCAAGAGGAAGCCAGCTATGTCAACCCTGCATAACTGATGGGTCTTGTTTATTCAACCCTATGAGAGGGCTTTCAATTACATGTGTTCATTGTCCCGAGCTCTTATTTTTAATATTTTTTCTTAACAATTTCAAAAAATATGATAACACTTCCCAATGGAACCTGATTTTTAGTGAGTAAAATATTAATCTGCTCTAATATTTTCTCTGTTAATTATATAAATATCAACACCAAAATAGGATGGAAACTAAAAGACACTTTGGCGACATTGTTTACATATAAATGAACCCCAAATCATAGTTTGAAAATACACCATGTATTTGTTCTCATAGATGAAACACCTAACTACCCAAATTTGTCTCTGAATTTCCTGTTTTCTTTCCAGAGCAAATTATACTCAGCTGCACAAAGTAATTCACAGCAGTATTTCGGCAGAAAGAAATGTTTTCAGAATTAAGGAACACCGAGAAAAGAACGCTTAACAGCCATAGAAGAAGTATGCGATCAAGAGTCATATAACTAAAGAAACTTAAATATAAAAGTGTCATTTCAAAGGATAATGGCACCTAATTCTACTTTAAAGGCAAGGAAATATGAAAGGTTATTACTAAGAGGGTGTTAAGCAGATGTTCTCAATCTCTACATGGAGGTAATGTCTGGAGTTAGACAGAAGACAGGTCAGCCACACACAGAAGGTTATTAAGCCTTGGGAACATTAAGAGGTTAGGATGGAAACAGTATTTTAAAGAGTAATTAAAGTTCACCCATCCAAAGACTGTAAATTGGAAGGAGGGCAGGCTCCATGGCTACAGCTACTCTCTACATTACAATCTTTGTTGTTTGATGGAGGGCTTACTCTGCTACTAAAACCAATAAACTAAAAATAACAATGGAAATAATTTTCTTGGCCATAAAAGAGCACCCCCCCCCACTTCATTTTGCTACCTGTCATGGGCATACATTGAGAAATATTGGGCATAGTGTTCGTAATACATTGACTGTAATGATGAAAACAGTAATCAGAAACTCTGAATTCAAACTCTGTCTTTCCTATGCTGCTGCAGAGTCTGGGTGGCTGGGGGGTAGGTGACTTTGAGGAAGCACTTTGAAGATTGCCAGCAACTGTGTCTGCAATGATCATTGGACAGAGATTAGCAAGAAGTTATTAAAACAAGGTTTATCACCTGTTTCCCTGTAGGACTCCATTCCATAAAGGCAAAACATTTTACACCAAAGCCTCAAGCTTTGTTATATGGAATATCACAGCAATATTTTGAACTCTTAATAAATAATTATCATCATTATATAAACACCATAGTTAAGCTGCATGCCACTGAGTATCTGTCAATATGCTTATGACACTAGAATTTGTGAAATGAAACTCATATACACATGGGGAATTTGGTTCTAATAAAAAGGAATAATTTCATGTTACTTAAGAACAACAACAAAATCTTCAATAAATATTACAGGATAACAGCTAACCTCTGGGTGCTGATAAAAATTCTAAAGCCATCGTTGGTACAATTCCCCAAAGGGTTACAGAAGAAAATGTAATAAACGGAATACAATGTGATCAGAGACATTTTGGGGTTTTGCTGACTTTCCTGAGGGGCTGAAGAAAGCAAATGTAATTCTCATACAGGAGACAGTTGCCAGAGCCTAAAACATCCCAGGTATAAAGACAGATACTTTGGCATATTGACATGTGTTTTGGTGAAAAAAAGACAAACAAACCAAAGCTGTCACACACACACACACACACACACACACACACACACACACACACACAGAGAGAGAGAGAGAGAGAGAGAGAGAGAGAGAGAGAGAAAACTCTACAGCACAGTTAAGCTCATTGAACACTATGCCATTAAAATAGGATGTTTTGTACACACTAGACATGGCCACAGTTAGGTTATTCAACTCATACATCTTGTAAATAATTAAAGACTTGTTCTTGAAGGGAGTTTATGGTAGTCTCTTTAACTTATTCAAATTATTACAAAGCTTGCTGCTAAAGGATGAAACTGTTGGCTCAGGTAAATCGTTTAAGGTAGCTTTTGGGGAATATTTTTGTCTAATATTAAAATACAATAGCAAACATTAAGATTAACAGGAACTGGACTGTCGCAATATTGCATACTCCTTCCCAAATTCCTGAGTCCTCCACTCTAGGCTGTGAATTGTTTTCCTTTGATGACTAAATCATCGTACTCAAAGTTCTAACTGTCTTGTAAGACTCCTCTAAGGAAGGCTGCAGAATTAAGGTGCCAAAAGAGGCTTCAAAAATCCAACTCTAATGGGAAACTCTTTTACACTGATTTAACATAAGCAGGATAACAGTTAGCAAAGCAATTGCAGCTCCTTCTGTATCAAAGGAGGATAAGCCGCAATTCCTAAGAGCCAGACATAAGGTTTCTTACTGGAAGACATAAGTAGATTTACTTGCTTCCCCAGTGAAAGTATTTGCAAATCCTTGGTCTGGAGTACCTGTAGAGGTCATCCCCTGAGGTTGAAACACTGTTCGGAACTCTTTCCTAGAAGCCACTTACTAAGGTGTTCCTCATCAAGAAGAACGATGGTGATTGCTTTTAACTATTTGCAATTTGAATGTAAAAAGTGCCAAACATGCTCTCGATTGCCCGTGAAGCACAGGAGGAACTGATGAGTAACATCTCCTCTGCTCTGTAATGGAGAAATTCGGTCAAACTGTTTCCCACAGAACAATTGCAGATGACCATGAAACTCCGAATGTATAACCAAGAGTGTGGACAATCTGGATATGTCGAATTTGGAGAGCACTGGTGAACAAAACAAAGGGAGAATCTGTTGTGAGTTCTACCTAATTCTATTTTGTGACAAATTCAAAGTTGCAACAAGATACTAAAGATACTTCATTCTTATAACTACTAATCATGAAAAATGGTGTGTAGGACTTCTTCAGAGACCATTCTAGAACTACAGGAGAGGTACCATTATTTAAAGTGGTTGGATGCAAACCCATACTGATTAAGTATGGCAAATTCAAGAGCAAGGCATTGGGAGTGATATGCTAATTGTTTTAATATAAAAAGTTGCTTTTAAACATTTGAAAATAGAAAACTATTTCAGCAAATACTTTTCCAGTATGATATATAATATATTTATACTGCCTAATTTCCAATTTCACTTCTTTAAGGTGAACAGGAACTTAAAGAAAATTGAGAAAATAAATTGTATGGAAAAATCGTGGTTATATACCTATACTTTTATTAACAAATTTTACAGTTATCAATGCAAATTTATTTATTTATTTATTTATTTATTTGGTGTTTCATAATGAGACTTTATGATGTCCTCCTATAACATTCCATTAAACTCAAGAAAACCAGTTACATTTTTGTCATATTCAGAGTTAATTGAGGTTAATACCCTTAATTTGTTACATTTTTATAAGAACGTTATAAATAGCATAAAATAATTTCAGAATGAAGTCATTCATTGTTAGTATGTATGTAAAGAACTATCAGTATACATTAGGATAAAAGTTGCAAACTATGTTAAATACAATTTAACCAGGGAATTCTAATAACCAATTTCCTGGAGACAGGGCCTGCTCTAATGGGATTCTAACCTCTGGTCCTTCACGTCAACTGTCAGAATCATTTTTTGATAGAGGGTGGCTCAACCGTCTCACAAATGCTCATATGTTCTTTTTTTCCACATGACAGCTGCCTTGAATCCATCATGGTACTTCTCATATTCCCTGTGCTAAAAAGACCAATTTGTCTTCTACTCATTCACAAACTAGTCTGTTACTTGTAAAATACAATAAAATTACGATGGTTAGAAAAGACATAGGATATAACAGCATTTTAAAGTATGAGTTTGGAAGATGTGAAATTATCTTGTCAAACTATTGTAGAAGTCTCTAAACATTTTCTCTCAGTTTTTGTTCTTATATTTGCATGGGCTTTGATGATTTACAGGATGGTATTTGTTTGAAGAGTATACTTCAGTCAAATATATAGATTGTTTGTGTTCACAGTTTTATGGACACAATTTAGAAGATAATATATTAAAAAACAGATATAGAAAAAGAAAAGTTACTTTCTAATGGGAAAAAATGAGTGTTTTCTTTAGCCAGAAAAAATTATTTCATCTAGTTTGACAATTATATTTTATTTACTTTTATGATTATGTGTGTAAGAGTGTGTGTGTATGTGTGTGTGTGTAGTGCGTGTATACGTGTACACATATGATGGCACTCACACAACGTGAACCCCATTCAGAGGTCATAGGATAACCTTGGACTGGTCCTGTTAGAGGCAGTGCTTCTCTTCATGTTTCCTACGGTGGTCCATATATATTCTAGGCTAGCCAGACTACAACCTGTTAAGAGATTCCTCTGCCTTTATCACCTGTTTTGCTTGCTATAGGAGTACTGAGGTTCTAGACATAGTCCAGCTGTCTGACTTTCTTGTAGTCTATAACAAAAAGTTAGATCATCAGGCTTGTGTAGCAAACCATTTAATGCCATCTGAGTTACCCACTGAGACATCTCTCCAGCTGGCAACAGGTTTTTGAGAACATTAATCTGTGTTGTACTGTGATATTATTTTAGAACTAATAATGTTAATACATGAGTACATAAAAATCTTTATAATATTTATTTATACAGATGTAATCATTAAATTTTATTTCATGTGCAGGGGTTTGTGTAAAGAAATGCTATGTGTGTGGGTGGCCAGAAGAGAGCATTAGATTCTCTGGAACTGGAGTTAAATGTTGTTATCAGCTTTGCTACTGGGGTACTGGCAACAGAAGTTGATCTCTCTGTTCTTAATTGATATGCCATGTTTCCAGCTCCCGTTATTTCTATCATAATCATTTAAAATACTCCTTTAGTTAATTAAAATATAATCCTCAGTAGATGGTTCTTACTATAAATTGTGTCTCAAAAAGAAATCAAATAGAAAAAATCCTATTCTTACTTTTTGGTTTATATTTCCATATCTGGTTCAAATGCATGCAAAAAGATAGACAGAAACTTGAGACACTTCCATATGTGTGTCTAGTCTCCTAAAGGGGAAAATGAACTGATTTTAACTTAATCAGAAGAGAACTAGGAAGGATTTGTAGTGTGAAAAATAGTAAATTTCAAAAACATTGGAAAAAAAGAAAGGATAAAACTTTTTTTCAAGAGTATGTTGAAAGCAGAAATTCTATAAATCATTGGCTAATTAAGGATTCTGTTTGGTTGACCACTCATGGGTAGTTGAGTGTAATGCTTAAATTGCATTCTATCATCATTGAAAAGCTAGCTCTCATGCCAAGATAAGGCTCAAACACTTGTTCTAAATTAAATACAATCCTGTAATCATGGATATAACCACATCTGTCTGACATTAAGCAGTTGGCTGCTAAAAATGGAGATTTTCTTTTCATCTGCTCCATAAAATTGTAGACCAAGGGATGTCTTCAAATGGACTGCTCCTCCAAACTTTAAGTCATCAACTACTTCTAAGAATGTTGTGGAATTTCCCATTTTTAACGGCCCATAACTTATCTTTATAACTTCCTCATTTTGCATTAAAACAGAACAGATAAAACCTAACTCTTTTTAATTCATTCATATTACGTGAATGAATTATAGTTTTCACAGTATAACATAACATATGAATATCCCTTTTTTGTTTGTTTCTGGCATCTGTACATTTTATAAGTTATCCATGCAAGTTGATTTCTCAAAGTCCTTAATCACAATTTATTACATTTGGACTTCATAAAACAGTCTCTTCTTTGTGTGGATATATAATAATTGCATTTGTTTCTGCAATCATTTTAAGTGCAAATTGATTTATATTTGACCTGTTCATAAATGTTAAACTTAAGTGCTCAGTAAAAAATGAATGTCATTATTCCATATGCTGCAACAGATAGTCTAGATTAATGTGATAACCAATCATATGCCCCACATAGTCTTAACCTTTCCTTCTCCATTCCATACAAATGACTTTCTTGGTCATAGAAAACCACATATAACTGAAGTCTCCTGAGGATGCAATCAGTTGAAGAAAAATTTGGCTGAAGCATCAAGTACTTTGTATAAAGGCATTTGAGATATCTGTTGGACCCTGGGATTTATACCCTAATGATAAACTGTAATTCACAGTAAGGTGCCCAAATGACAAAATGATGGAAGGCCAAAGCCTTGACCTCAGAGATTTAGTAAAATAAGTATTACTCCCATGCAATGCTTTGTTTCGATATACTTCAAAAACAACAGTTCCAATTTTCATTAAAAAAAAAATCAGCTGGGAGATACTGCAGACATGAAGGCCTCATTTTAGCAGCTTGGGAAGCTTGGTTACATATTGAGATCATATTGGCCAGGTTAACTCTTAGAGAAGCATACCACTCCTGGGTATACATCCCAATGGCTCCTCACCAAACCACAAGGACATCTCCTCAACTATGTTCATAGCAGCTTTATTTGTAATAGCTAGAAACTGGAAACAACCCAGATGTCTCTCAACCAATGAATGGATTAAAAAACAAAACAAAACAAAATTGTGGTACACAGTGAAATACTACTCAGCTATCAGAAACAAGGAAATCATGCAATTTGTAGCCAATGGATGGAACTAGGGAAGCTCATCCTGAGTGAGCTAACCCAGAATCAGAAAGATGCACATGCCATCTACTCACTT
This sequence comes from Lophiomys imhausi, assembly GCA_907164525.1. Classification (NCBI taxonomy): domain Eukaryota; kingdom Metazoa; phylum Chordata; class Mammalia; order Rodentia; family Muridae; genus Lophiomys; species Lophiomys imhausi. The sequence goes on along the minus strand of CAJQZJ010032066.1, from coordinate 1,478,391 downwards.
ATAATTGGATTTTTAACCATGTAGTACAGGACAACTATCCTATAACCAACAAACTGAAAGGAAGAGGAACATAGACTTTGTTACCTGTTAGTGGGACTTTTTGCCTTAGTGGAGCTGCCATGGAGATCCCCAGTGCAAGAGGAAGCTCTTAGCCCTCATGTGACTGCTGAAACAAGGGGGGGGCTGATATGTAGAGGCAACTCACTCTGGAGGAGTAGGATAGGTGGGAGAGGAAAGAGAGGGTGAGAGGGTGGGACCCTGAGGGGTGGAGGAAGGGGACTGTGGTAGAGATGTAACTTGAAGTAATAAACAAAGATAAAATAAAGAAAAGAGGTAAGGGCTAAGCAGGGTGGTGGTAGAACATGCCCACACTGCTGTTTTCACATACCCTGCTTTGAAGATCTCCAGACAAGATTTGAAACAATTTGCTCTTTCTATGAAACAGTGGCATTTTTCATGGATGTGAGAAAAACAATAATCATAAAGTAATGTAAAGGGCTGTGTACTAGGGCAAATATTCAATATAAAACAGAGATGGAAGTGATTCCATCTCACAGAAGAGGTGGCATGTCTTGTAGGACAATTTTGCTATAACATCTCTGTATGCTTTTTGGTTGTTGTTTGCTTCATGGAATTTAGAGCAGTTCTAAAGACACTATGGTCTAAACAGTTGATTCTGATCTTTTATCCTTTTACTTCCTGAGAGAGATTTTATAAACGGATTAGAAACAAAAAGGTTTGTGCTGATGCCTCCTTTAGGAGAACTCTCTCCAGGAGTACATTGCTTAGGTTTATCTGATGCTGATAAAATGATAGATTTGTTCAGCTTGTTATGACAGAAAAATTTAGGAATGGACATATAAAAGAAAAACATCACTGCGATAGAGCCCTAGAGAAGGGAAGAAGAATGCTTAGTCACGAAGCCCTTGCTTATCACTTATTAACAACAATAAACATGTCACTCATTAGAGCAACATCATTTACATCCATGTGTATGAAAGGTTTTCCTACATAGGTGTAAAGAAATTTACTTGTCACAATTCCTACAGGAAAAACAACCCACCACAGGACTTCTAAAGAAAAATACTATTTTATCAAATATAATAAGTTTCACTAAACATATTGCTTACATAAAGTAACAATATTTGGAAAGATAAGGGATTAATTTGGGGTTATAGATCTAATTAGATAATACTTAAACACAGTATAAAAAAAGCAATATCCATGAATACTATTATACTATTGATTAAGTAGTGTGTCTGTTCTTCATTAATATGTATATGTAAATGTGGCACACATGAGCCCAAAACACACACACACACACACACACACACACACAAACACACACACCACACACACACATACACACACACACCACACACACATACACACACCACACACACACATACACACACACACACACACACTATTTTGTGACTTGAAGCTACGTGTATATTCACACACTGATCACTGGTCACACAGCCTATGATTGAACATTCTTCGTGAATTTGCTTTTATGTTCAAATTCCATCTTTGTGCGTTTTTACTGTTTATGCTTTGATCTAAGTTTATTACCCTTGAGTTCTCAATCTTCCTAAAGGAATGTTGGATTTGAAGTCTCTTACTACTTGTTTTCTCACAAAGAATAAAGTGGGAGGTGTCCTTCTGGAGAGCTTCTTTTGTTCTCCTTTTTGAGTTATAATTAACTCTAGTTTTATAAACTTCTAACAGAAACAGACTGTTCTCCTAGACTGCTGGATATTCAACTTGGCCCCAATAAAAGTTGTTCTGAGATTTTCAACCTCTTGAAGCTACTCAATTTTGAATTAGGTAATTACTATTTCTAAAGTAATGTATTAGGAGGGACAAGATGACTCTTCTTCTTGAGTGTTCTAATATGGCCATAATTATGCCCCAATTACAATTCCAAATATAAATCCCATAACGCCAAAAGTGTTTTGAGAGAAGAATAGGGAAAAAAAGACAGAAAGAGAGAGACATGTGGAAGAAAGAGGGAAAGAAGGAAGACAACAAGAAAAGAGAGAAGTGGATTATGAAAAGTAGCTGCATGGCTGAGGAAATTTGCAAGAACTGTGGATTAGTCAGGCATGATAGTGGAACCTGCTCTTCCAGTACTTGATAGGCTCAAGCAGGAGAATTGTTAGTAGAAGACCAGCCTAGATTACATTGTGAGACTCTGTCTCAAATACTACTAAACAAAAACCACACAAAGAAGTCAATCAGGGGCTAGTGAAAAGACTCAGTGGATGAAGGAGTCTGCCTCCAAGTTTCACTACCTGAGTTTGATCCTCAGGACACACAGAGTGGGAGGAGAGAACTGTCTTGTGATCTGTACACATGTGCTGGGCCAGGTACAAGCTGCAAGCCGACACCACACACACACACACACAGACACACACACATATGTATATATAACAAAATGCGGGGAAGGAAGCAGAGAGAATTTCCAAGAAAAAGGACATCCCCCAAGCATGTCTTTAGTGGTGATCTTTCTCTAGCTATGCTCCACTGCATACCTTACTTCAATTTAAAATGTTTATAATTGAAAGCAGGAATAAGAAAATCAATTAATATAATTGTATTAATTATTCCTCATGGCTGTTGCTAATGACACAGAAAACAAGAAAAAAATTTATTGCACAAGTCCAAATAAGTAGGTTAAGATTAAGAAGACTGATGTTTTATTTATTGCATAATGGTGTGTACATGTGTTTCTGTGCATGGGTGTGGTAGAGAGAGATGCATGTCTGTCGCTGGGTGTGTACATTAGAGGTCAGAAGTCAAAAGCTGTTCTCTTCCTCAATCTGCTTCATCTTATTTGACACAGGGTCTCTCACTGAACATGGATGGCACTTGCCAAGCTGGCTGGACAGACTAGTAGCAAGCCCCAGAGGTATGTCTGTCTCTGCCTCGTTAGAGCTAAGATTACAGGTGTGTGCCTTCTTACCCTGAGACTATTTGCAAATATTTGTTTTGAGGATCAAATTCAATTCATGTTTGTGCTCTAATCATTTACCCACTGGCTTATCTCCCCAGTGTTGGGGAAAGTCTAATAAGATTGCTTTTGATAGTCTGATTTCAAGGCTGAGTTCTGGTTACTTCCCCTTCTGAGGCATTCTCTTGACTAGTTAATAAAAGTTGCTGATAGCCAGTTCACTGGGAAGAAAAAGTATAGGAAGGTGGGACTTCCTGAGATTAAAACAGGAACCCTGTGTTTTACACAGAGGATTAGCTCATTCCACCAGGAGACATGGAAGCAGATAGACATGTTTGAGAATGCTGGAAGGTAATCACAGGCACATGGCCGTTTGAGATTAGGTGGTCTGGGTTAACTTAGAGTAGCTAATTAAGAGTCTACCCAGCTAAGGGTTAAGGGTTGAAACATTAAAAGGTCTTATTGTATTTAATTATTGGGGAAAGGACTGTGGCAGTTTATAGGCTGCCAGTCCAAGCAATCCAGGGCCTTCGGACTCATGTTGAACTCTGGCCAATCTCCCACAAAGCTGCTGGTAATTCTATTGGCCTAATATAACAACTTATATTACTTAAAAGAGTTTAGGTTACAGGTGGTGTAGGCCACCCTTGGTCCAGGGCTCTTTCCTCAGGACAAATCAGGACACTGGTTAAGGTGGGTCAGGCCCATCTGCTGATATCCTGCCAGGCTGTCCCCTGCTCTACCAAGCCCCTGGCTGCTTCGCCGGCCTAATCTTACAGTTTATACTTATTAATAAATACAATTGATAATTAAATTGAAGTTTCACCCCAGCCATGTATCTTGCTGGAAGTTGACAAATATTTAGTTTATGTGTTTATGAGATAATTTGTCACAATGTATTACACCCCAGCCTAGTGGAACTGCCATGTATGCCTCCTGTGCAAGAGGAAGCTCTTAGACCTCATGTGAATAACAAACTGAGGGTGGCTGATACAGGGTGATACCTTACACTGGGCACATGGAAGGGGGGGGGGGGGGGTAAGGGGTGGAAGGTGGGGGCGGGGAGGGGGTAGAAGGAGAGGTGGCAATGGAGACATAATGAAGTAATAAATAAACATTGAAAAAAAAAAAAGAAAAGAAAATCTATTCCTGGATTTTTTTTTCTGTAACTTAAAAAAATTCATTGGAAAAGATGGTTTCAACTATTTTTATTATGATGTTTATTACATCAAGTTATATCTCCATCATAGTGCCCTCTTTCCACCCCTCCTAGTTCCATCCTTGCACTCTCTCCATCCTCTCCCACCCATCCCACTCCGTTGATGTGAATTTTCCCTACAAATCAGCCCCTCTCAGCTCAACAGTCATATGGAAGCTAAGAGCTTCCTCTTGCACTGGAGGCCTACATCTACATGGTAGCACCCCTAGGGCAAATTGTCCCATTTATAGGTAACAAAGTCTATGTTCCTGATCTTTTTGTGTGTTGGTTATTGGTTTCTTTCTTTCTTTCTTTTTTTTTTTTGGTTTTTCGAGACAGGGTTTCTCTGTGTAACAGCTCTGGCTGTCCTGGACTCACTTTGTAGACCAGGCTGGCCTCGAACTCACAGTGATCTGCCTGCCTCTGCCTCCCAAATGCTGGTATTAAAGGCATGCGCCACCACGCCCGGCTTGTGTGGTGGTAATTGGATAGTTATCCTGTACTATATGGCTATAATCCAATTAGAAGTGAGTAGATGTCATACGGATCCTTCTGAGTCTGGGTTAGCTCAGTCAGGATGAGCTTTTCTACTCCCATCCATTTGGCTGCGAATTGGATGATTTCCTTGTTTCTGATAGGTGAGTAGTATTCCATTGTGTAAATGTACCACAATTTTTTATCCATTCTTCAGTTGAAGGACATCTGGGTTGTTTCCAGTTTCTAACTATTACAAATAAAGCTGCAAAGAACATAGTTGAGGAGAAGTCCTTGTGGATTGTTGAGGAATCTTTTGGATGTATATCCAGAAGTGTTATGGCAGGTCTTGAGATAGAGCTATTCCAAGATATTGCCAGGCTGATTTCCATAGTGGTGCAAGTTTGCACTCCCAACAGCAATGTGGGAATGTTCCCCTTTCTCTACAACTTTGTCAGCATATGCTGTCTTTTGAGTTTTTGATTTTAGCCATTTTGACAGGAGTGAGAAGGAATCTCAGCGTCATTTTGAGTTGCATTTCTCTGATGATTAAGGATGTTGAAGATTTCTTCAAGTGTCTCTCGGCAATTTTAGGTTCCTCTTTTGTGAATTCTCTGTTTAGATCTGTACTATGATTTTGATTGGGTTACTTTGTTTTTTGCTGTTTAATTTTTTGAGTTCTTTATAGATTTTGGATATTAGCCCTCTGTTAGATGTGGGGTTGGTGAAGATTTTTTCCCAATCTGTAGGCTGCCATTTTGTTTTAATGATAGTATCTTTTGCCTTACAGAAGCTTTTCAGTTTCATGAGGTTCCATTTATTGATTGTTGGTCTTAGGGCCTGAGCTATTGGTGTTCTGTTCAGAAGTTGTCACCTATGCCAATAAGTTCCAGGCTTTCCCTCAATTTCTCTTCTATTAGATTTAAAGTGTCTGGTTTTATGTTAAGGTCTTTGATCCACTTGGACTTAAGTTTCATGCAAGGTGTAAATATGGGTCTATTTGCATTCTTTTACATGTTGACATCCAGTTAGACTGGCACCATTGTATGGTTTTGGCTTCTTTGTCAAAATTTAAGTGACTGTAGATGTATGGGTTTACCTCTGGGTCTTCAATTCCATTCCATCTATCAACTTGTCTGTTTCAATCCTGGTACCATGCTGTCTTTATTACTATTGCTCTGTAATGTAGCTTGAAATCAGGGATGGAGATACCTCCATATGTTGTTTTATCGTACAGGATTGATTTACCTACTCTGTTTTTTTTTTTTTTTGATTTCCATCAGGAATATATTTTCATAGTGTGTTTCATGCAATTAACGTGGAATATTAACATCTTTAATTTCAGAGCACAGCCTCACCTTGGGATGGAACATAAGCTAGTAGAGTAGAAACAGTGTAAAGTATTATTATGAGACATGCTTTGCTTTCTTTGTAACAGATTCATTTACTGCCTAAGTGGTTGTACATGCTGTTTAACTTCTGTGAGTATATAGCTCCAAAGGGCAGCTAAAACAATGGCATTGATAACAAAAGTAAGACTAACAATGAAATACAAATACTAAACTAGAAATGACTTAAGGAACTATTCTATACCTATATCTTACATTAATAGTCAGAGTAAATATTAAGCATATTAGTACTTTTCTCATTATGTACAAAATTTCTAACACTTCAGCATTTGGAACATGTCAGATAATTATTACTTTATCACAAAAAAAATAAAACATGCCATGCTGTAAATTGACATTACTGAGCAATTTAAGTTTCTGATTGACATTGCATAATATATTTCTGCTCAGCTCCTTTCAAGGCGATCCCTATTAATTGTATGGCTGAAAGAAACTTACAAGCCTACATATAACAGAAACCCCTAAGATACTGGATTTCTATGAGTGCACTCAAGAGTCATGTGTTGTAGTTCACATTCATTCAGGACGATTTCAAAAAATTAGGTGAACAAAGTAAATATTCCATGTGCAATAACAGTTTGAATCTGGAATATGCTTCATAGAAACCAAAATGTCAATGCCAAAAGCCTTTCCATTAGATTATTGTAAAACAGAATGTCTGGTATTAGTAAGTTTGAAAATGAAAGAGGCCAGGGTCTTAATGGTCACTATGGACGTGGCCATAATTTTCAGTAATTTCTCAATTGCTGAAAAGTTTCTACATGAAAATCTGTTGTGAGAGTATTTTATCTTTAGTTCATAAAATACACTTAGGTAAAACATTAAGCCATATGTACACCTACTACTGTAGAAGATTACTAAAATACATACATACATACATACACACACACACACACACACACACACACACACACATTTTAATTTATTACTTCAAGTTACATCTCCATCACAGTTCCCTCCCTCCACCCTTCCCTGTCATAACCTTCCAACTTTCCACCTTCTCCCAAGTACATACATATTTTAAAGGAGCTTAAATTGAGTGACAATATACTAGGAGAAGGAACAGCACCTTAAGTAGACACCAAATGCTACTAAATAAAACCACCAGTACTAAGAAAGACTTACACCATTTTGAGTCATTGGGCAAATGTGTCCCATGGAGTCTGTTACCAACGTTAAGTGTTCCTCTCCCCAACCTGACAGTAAGATACTATTGCTGAATATACTACATATTTTTGTCATAGGAAGTGGAAAAATACATCTAGTACTCAACTGGAAGCTTCAGTCAGTCTTACTGCCTAAATTTCATAGTCCTGGAAGTTACTATGCATTCAACTAGAGGAGAAAAAATAATCAACAGTCTTACCCAGTTACAAGCCTTGTAAGCTACAACAATGACCCACTTGAAAGATATGTCCATTAGAGCAATAGTGACATAAAAACATGGTTGTAGCCAACAATCTTATGGTTGGATTTAAGGCTTGTTTCCCAGCATGTCTTGAACAATTATTGGAATAAGAAACTATGCTGAAATATGCCATAAGCACTGGTGGAGAATTTCCCACTATTACGCTATTAATGAACGTAATATTAAAGTGACTCTTGTCCTATCGCTATACACACAGGTCAATGCATCACTCAACCCTCCTCAGAGCAGCTGCTTCTTGAAGTAGATGGTAATAACACAGAGACCCAGAACTGAGGAATTTTCATATAGTGAGTGAAAGACTTCTGAGAGTTCAGCCCTAAAGGACATGTTTATATCACAGCACTCCCTCCCCTCCATATCCAGGGACCCATGGAAAGCAGCAAAGGCTGCAACCACTAGAAGTGGTAGATGACTTCAGTGAAGCAGCATATGACATATTCAGTTTAATCATATTCATATTATAACATATTCATATTATGCCTATTTTGATCAGCCATCATATTCATAGGTATTGTTGAATGTAAATTGAACTGAGACAATTGTTTGTAATTTTTAGAATAGGGATTGAATTGTAAAATCACTAGTAAGAAATATTTACCTCTGCATATTTCAGTCAATCCCTACTTAAGCTCAGGAGATAAAAGCAATGATATTGGGACTGATTCTGCTCTAAATTGGAACTTGAATGCTGACATTCTTGTAAAGGCAGATAAAACATGATGTTATACAAAAAGGGAGCCCTTATCTTACTGGTAGCAATACACTAATTTATGACCAATTGTATAGAAATGATCTAATGTCAAAAATCGGAATTATGATTTCAAAGAAATTAAATGACCACTGTATTTAGAAAGGGAATAAATAGTTAGCCATTGTCACTGAAACGGAGCTGGCTAGCGACCTTACAAGTATACTCCATAAGATTTAATCTGAATGGCCCAGCAGCAAGACACTGCTTCAAGACAAACCAAAATTGAATGTACTTATCGTCAGGATTATTTATGCTTTCAAAAGCGCATAAGGGAGATCTAAAACTAAAAAGCACATGAACAGCACAGATGAGGATTAGGAAAACGGGGCTCTTTAGTCAGAGGAGAAAGCAAACACATCGGATTCACAGGTAATCTTCATTATGGCTTAATCTTCCAGCTCTGACCTGGACTGAGTGGGGAAATGGGAATTAGGATGGGAGTCTGTTTTTCAATGCACCACGACCTTTTCTGATTGTAGCTCCCACCTGTGTGCCTGTGCGAACTGCAGTGCCTTTCCCAGCATGTTTATTGAATTGCCAAATATCCAAGTCTGACTTTTTTTGTTCCTTTCCTCTTCATACTTGATATCACCTAGTAAGACTGATACTCTTCAGTATGTATGTATGTATATATATATATATATGTGTTTATATATATATTCCATATAAACATATTCATCCAACTATATTCTTCTTCATGATCCTGCTTTGAGTTCATTGAGGAGAAACATCTTATCTAAAAATTGGTCAATTTAAAAATTATTTTAATGAAGTATTTCAGTAATCTGTAATGTGTCATTTTAATGTCTCGTTTTATGTGATCACCAATCTTTGTTACTGAGTGGAAGTTATGCTCTTTGTCTCAATGTATTTCCTATCCTTTGTACCTCTTATGAAAGGGCTAATTCAGGCTTTGTCCTACAGTATGTGTTATTCGGCACAGTGCTTTTAAGGTCCCTTTAAGCCAGTGGTCCTCAACCTGAGGGTTTTGACCCTTTTGGGGGTTGGATGCATCTTTCAAGGGGCTTGCATATCAGATGGTTACATTATGATTCATAACAGTAGCAAAATTACAGTTATGAAGTAGCAACATAAATAATTTTTGCGATGTTGCGATGATCACAGCATTAGGAACTATATTAAAGGGTCGCAGCATTAGGAACGGTGATAACCACTGATTGAAGAACAGGCCAAGCAAATATACCTGATACGTTCTAATATACATGCTCACTCAACGTGCCATGAGTTAGCACTGTTTAGACAAGGATAACGAGAGAGAAAAAAAAACAGGACGACAGGTTCAAAGGTGAGCACTATGAGATAAGGGAATAATTATAATTCGGTGAGGAAACGTAATAAAAAAATTGGAAGCAGCTTGGTAGCCAAATTAAAAACATTTATTTTGTGTTTAACCAGGTCTAATAAATGTTAAAATGTAATCTTAATATGCTTTAGGTATTAGTTAAAATAAATTTAAATTAAAAATAAATAAGTCTGCTTCCTAATTTTATTGAGTTTGTTGATATATCCGTTAATCATTACCATGGTAAAAGTTTTATACTTTAACCTTATTGCTCCCCATAGAAAAAGATTCTGATGCAAAACATTTAAAGAATGTTTAGCATCTTTTAGATACAATTTAGATACTAATAAACTCATGGGGAACGCGGAGTTTCTTATGTATGGGAAGATCTTAAAAATCAGTTATCAATAGCTGCCCAAATTAGGTGGACTCTGTAATTTGCTTTTTTGTTGCTTTGATAAACACCACCACAGAAACCAAACTGGTTGAACAGGTTTATTTCATTTTACACTTCCAGAACACAACCCATCATTGAAGGGAAGTCAGGGAAGGAACTTTGGACAGAAACCTGAAGCAGAAACCATGAAGGAATGAATTCACTAGTTCGATCCCTCTGGTTTATGCTCAACAGCTTTCATACACAACCCAAGACCACCTGTCGAGGTGAAGCTTAATGTGGGCTGGGCCCTCTCATCAATTAGTCAGACAGTCACACACAAACACGATCACAGGTCAATTTGATTGAGGCAATTCTTCAAATGAGGGTCCCCATTCTTAGACTGACTATGTTACATTGACAATAAAAGTTAACCACTATAGCTAGTTATTAATGATAAATCAACCAAAATCCACCACTTCTGAGATGAATGGATTTGAGTATCATTGCAATTTTTGATGTTTTTGTATGGAGGAGTAAAGGCGATGGAGAAAAGAACTGAATTTAACATCACCAAACACCCAGGACAGTAGATCCCTAGCTTGTATTAAGTAAATTAACACTACTAGGTAGCAATTGCTCCACTGTCAAGGAGAGAAGTGAAAAAGTTTTTCTAATCCTTCTTTCTAGGTAATTAAACACATAGAAGAATGCCTAAGAAAATATTTTAATAAAATATAAACTGCCCCCTACATGGAATGTTAAGAGAAGGCCTTCAATATAATTCAGCGGATAAAGTCATTTACAGCAAGCATGATGACGAGTGCTCAATTTTCATGACTTATAAGGTGGAAGAACAGAACAAGTTGCCAAAAAGTTGTTCAACATATGTGCTATGGCATGTATAATCCCATGCTGGTTGGTATACATAGAGAAATACAGACACACAGACACATACACACACACACACACACACACACACACACACACACACACAGAAGGGTGGGGAGAGAGAGAGAGAATGCCACAATAATAATAAAATAAAGATATATATATATATACATAAATACAATTTAAAAATAAAATGTATCAAAGTATGTGAAAAGGGAGATAATGTGTTTGATTTTTATCTGTGAGGAACTAACGTATCTACAGAAAATGTACTAGCAACTCCAAGCTCATCAGCACTTGAATCTGAGCAATTAAGCTATGTGACAGAGGACCATTCATGTTTCAAAATAAAATTGCACACACATGGAACAGAGTGAATGTGTTTATAATGTTAAATGAAGTGTTTCATAATTAATTTTAAATGACAGGTCTAAACTTTACATTTTCTGGTATTTTGTGATATATTCTGCCAAAATGAACTTTAAAATAAAAGCAGAAAACAAACAAACAAACGTCTCACACTCTACATGGAGAAGGTCACCAACAACACGGAAATGTCTTCCCTTAGAGCAGTTGGACCTGGTTGTGCAGGGCCTGCAACCCCAGATGGGTGGCAGCCAGACTGTAAAGGGCATGCTTCACAAACACAGAGGCTAGGAGCCAATTCTCTCAGGTGTCCTTGGCATCGTACAACAGTTCCTGGAGCATGGGAAGCTTTGCACTGAGGATTCTCCTGTTGTCTATGAATAGACTGTTTTAAAACTGATACTCATTTTGTCTCAGATGCACAGAGTAAAGAGACATTTGTAATTATGATAGTTCACTTGATTACTTGTGAGTAAGCAAGAGAGACTTAGTAGAGCATAAAAAGTCTGAGTCTGAAGAACTTTATTATAAATCAGTTTCAAAGTACTTATTATTTGCCATTAGATTATATGATACCTTTTTAATTAAGACAAACTGATGATTTTGTCATTGTAGAAACTGATCTTCTTTCTTTCTTTCTTTCCCTTCCTTCCTGACTTCTCTGTTTTCTTGGGTATGCCAGGCTAGCCTGCATTCACCTTGTAGTCTCAGCTGACCAGCCTCTTGAGCGCAGAAATTTAAGGTGTGCACTATCAAACATTTATGATCATTTCATCATTCCTTTTTTGAATGAAAGTAATGCTATTTCTTGATCTAATTTCTCATATAGATAAATCTATGGCTTCTTAACATCAGTGATCCTCAGTGCTTCCTAATTGATATATGTTTTAAGTATGCATTAAACATTAAAACAGTTCCTTTTTATTCTAAAACAATGTTTATTAATTCTCTTATTTATTTTATTTGAGAGTGAGTATTAATATGAATCACTGGATGGCCCAGTACTCACTATATAGACTAAGATGATCCTCCCATGTGTGCCTCCCGGAATTGGGATTATACACATGTGTCATTTTGCCCAGATCTCTACAAACCTTCCTGAAAGTATACATGTATTTAGAAACTGTCAACCATTTTAAGACCTGGAGATTCTGGAGAAAATAAAGTCTTCCAAACAACACAAAGACATCAAGAACTGATGTACTTTCACTTTTCTTCCTTGCCACCTCTATGTTCTCTGAGTTCAGAAAATGTCATCCATTTCAATCTTAATAAAAATCCCATGACATTGTGGTGGGAAAGTATGACTACAAAGGTTTGAAGTGATCAATGCCTTAGAGATTCTGTCTTCATTTTCTCTCCCAAATTCAAACACTGAAATTCTATCCTGCCTCATCTGGTAGTGTGATGATCCTAAGCCTTAAGAAGGTTAGATGAGGTCATGAGGGTACAGTTATCATGAAGAGGATTAGCGCCGTCATAGACGTCACCAGATCGCTGACTCCATTCCTATGATTTCTACCACTAGGATACAAGGATGTACTGACTCTGATCACACCCTGATATTGAATATGATTGGCATCCACAGCTGTGGGCAATGAGCTTTTGTCGTTCTCTAGAGCCAGGAGGTGTCTAAGTAGATAAGGAAGTTTGTCCTCAAGTCTGGCGACAGGAGTTTGAACCCCGGGCATGATGAAAGGAAAAGAACTGACTCCCTGAAGTTGTCTTCTGACCTTGACATGTGTGCTATAGCATGCATTCACCCACGCAGATAGAAATGCAAAACATGTAATAAAAATATACTCCACCTATTCTACTTAGCTTTTGTGGCCCAAATGAAGATGAAACCTAAATAAATTCACCTCACAATAACAATCAAATTCCTAAGATATATAAAAGCATTCTTCTATAAATAAGACAAAATTTTCTCCAAGATTGTAACATAAATGCATATGTATTTGAATAGTCCTTCAAGACAGAATATAAATAGTGCTAGTAGTTCAAAGAATTTAAGTCTAAAAATTTAAAGACCATATAAGTACAGCACTTGAGCTTTTGGGTGGGTAAGATAATTTTGTTTTAATCATGACATTGAGTATCCAGCAAAGATAGGTGTATTAACTTACTACATAGTCAAAGTGGTTCTCATATACAAAAGGAATCCCAATTAAAGTGAAGTATCTTTACCAGATATCCTCATAGATAAAGAGAAGATGCAGCCTCATAAGAAAGTACCAATCTGTTTGATACTAATAACTTAATATTGAATTACAGATATGATAATATAAGTTCTAATATTTACTTGGTTTAAACCATCTTTCTGTGTCTAGAAATGAGCAAAGAGATTTTTTTCTATTGCATCAGTCTAATGACTGAATGTCATTGATAATGATCATGATGCACATCAATGAACCAATTTATAATATGTTTTTCATGAGTTAGACAAAACTTCGCATATACTGTCTATCTACATTCACTATTCCATCTTTCGCTGAATGATGATCCCTTTTTTAAAATTGTTTATATATACAGCTTTATTTCATTGTGGTCAGATAGAACCCTGGATATTATTTTAATTTTTTAAACAATAAATACAATACAAACTAATAAGAATAATTAGGCCACAATTATAAAAATTATAAGGTATAACATACATTGCCAATGCCCAGTCCATATATATTTGGCAACTGATAATAATATTCCATTATCTATCTATCTATCTATCTCAATGAGTTTAAAGTTCTATACCTAACCCAGTTTCCATTCTAACTTGCATTTCCAACTTAAAAACATCTTCTTAGACCTAGAGCATCCTTTTATTTCCTAAATAATTTAAAATTTAATTGTGAGACTATAACTATCTTGTCTTCAACCACTTCAGAAACCTGAGAAGGATAAATGTGTCTGATTATACAGGAAGTGCAGAGCCAGCAGCATTGAAAACTAAGAAAACTGGATTCCTAGACAGTTCCCAAATTCTCTCAATTCTCTTCAGCCTTTTGGTCCAGTATGATGATCCATTTTAAGAGTCAATTTATAGATTGCAACAAATGTAGAGTTCGAAATATCAAATATTTTTAAAGATTAAGGAATACTAAACACATGGAATTGAAAAGTTTCCTTGGGAACATGATTTTCTACAACACTGAGCACAGGAACACCGTGGAAAATTGCGTCCACCCCCCCCTTCAGTACTGAAGGTTTGATTCCTCCTGGCTGCAGGAATGGCAGTAGATGAAATGTTTCATAGGAACACTCAGAGTCAATCATATTCCACCATGAGGTAGCTAATGTTAAAGAACAAATGTCAACATGGTGACATTTGAGATCACTTGGTAGAAGAGCTTATGGGCATGCCTGAGGGGAGGTTATTATCTTTATTAGGTTAATTGAAGTGGGAAAACCCACCTATTGTAAGTGGCACCATCCAATGGCTTGGGATCTTTGGGATCCTAGACTGTAGAAATAGAGAAGGGGGGAGGAAGTATCCTCAGATAGGGTACAATCCTAATTCACTGTGTTCAAGACTGGATGAGGCATGAAGGCCAGAGAGCATCCCATGAGGAGAGCCGACAGGATCAATTTTCACTACTGTTTGCATAATATGGCAGTTTAAGTTATCTTTTTGTACCTCACTTCCCACACTTCTGTACCTGAAGACACTGGCCCATAAACTGGCTTGTGGAACCATCCTCAGTCTATCAATCTAACTTCTAGGGAAAATCTCTGAAGACAGTGACTTCCCAATCCCCTTTATTACTGTCTGCCCATTACCTCAGTAGTCTGCCCAGTGAATTAGTGGTATTTGTGGCTCAGCTCTTCAGAATATCGCTAGTTGTGAGCCACCAAGGCCAATATTTTCTAAACAAAATACACTAAAATGTTCTTTTCTAAATTATAACTGGCCTAGAAAAAAATCAATACAATTAAATGGCTGTTGAAAAAAGATACTAAAAGTTAAAGTCAAAGAAAATAGAAAAATGAATCTTGCAGGCATAACATAGCTAAAAATCAATGGAACCTGTAGCATATATCAACAGATAAAGGCAATAAAACAACCTGGCCAGCAGCACAGGCCATCGGTATCTCTTCGGGTGATAGTAAAAGCAAAAGAAAATTTAGACCTTCTCTGCAATTCCCAATATCAGATCATAGGTGAAACATCATCCCTGGCCTCTGAAATACACTTTAAATGGATTGCTTTCTATAAAGCCCCCAGAGGAAGCATTGAAATTGCCATGATAAATAACCAAATATCAATTTCTCACTGATTTCTCACACATGTTTCACCACTGTAGGTAACACATAAAGATAGATGGTTTGAGTTCCCTCCGTCATATACCGTAATGAAGTTTTATTTAATATCATAGGACATCCAAATTGATTTCTCTATATTATTGCCTCCAGTTTGTATTGATGGCTCTCCCCATATCTTCCTTAATCAGTTTGACAAGTATTCGCAAATCTGTACACAAAATCCCCAGGTTCTGTTATTAAATTGCATGGCAACAGTAAATTCATACATTTTCAAACAAAAAGCACTAATGTACAAAATATTCTATCTCTATTAATAAAAATATGCAACTTGAAAAATAACCGTTGGAATGTCTATAACTAAATTGTCTTTAGTTTTATAAAAATTTGGTTTCTGGAATTTCAATATTATCACAAATAAAAAGAGTACTTAGGTTTCCACTTGGTCATCCTGTTCTGATTCTTCTCATTTTTACTTGTTTATCATTTTTGAGGCACCAGGAAGCTTTATTAGAGTTGCAATGAAGGTAAG
The DNA here is from genome assembly GCA_907164525.1 of Lophiomys imhausi. NCBI lineage: Eukaryota > Metazoa > Chordata > Mammalia > Rodentia > Muridae > Lophiomys > Lophiomys imhausi. The sequence goes on along the minus strand of CAJQZJ010032066.1, from coordinate 1,462,452 downwards.
AACTAAGAGAATGGTGCTCTACTTTGCATGGACACGTTACTCTACCAAGTACATTGTTCCATTTGAAAGATTCATTGTTTACTTAACTATCCTAGACCGTTTTAGACGGTTGTTTGTTGAACTGATCATCCTTTTCACAGCATCCCTGGGCACAAGAAAAATAACAATTGTAAAAAATAAAATAAAATAAAACTGTGATGCATTGTCAACTCGAAATTTAGAATATTTAACATACTGTATAGAAAGTAACAAATCTAACTGATATTTCTGTTTGAAAACACAGTCCAAGAGTCATAGAAGCAAATTGATGGTGAAACATGCAGAAAAAGACTGCCTTGCCCCTATCATACACTGCAACTGTCCTACCCCAACAGCTCTTCTTCCCTCTCTTCTCTCCTTTCCTTCCTTCTTCTCTCTCTCCATCCTCAACTCCCATGAATGTAATAAGAAAATATTCTAGCAATGTGCTACATCTTTAAGCTTCAGGATTTCTTACCTGACCTTTGCCAGCTGTTTCCCAATGGTTTGCTCGTCTGACTCCCCTCCTATCAAAATAAACACCTTCTAGCACATCTCTAACTTGCCACAACACTCAGGAAAACTTTTAATGGCTCTTTGTTGCCTACAGTGAAACTCACAAAGAGAGTAGACACACATGAGCAGCAAATGCTTCCAGGTGCTGATACCCTCAGCTTTTAATGTCATAAAATAAAATCTGGTGGATTTTAAAAGCGAATTAATAACTTGCTTCCAGTTCCAAGTTGCTTCTTCTTGTGACCACAGTGTCCCACATGAGCATCTTTACTGTCAATTGAAGTGTCTTGCTTATAGAGCCATACCACGAGGTCAGCAGCCAGTCTTGTATGACCCTCCCCAATGTCATTCACCTCCTCTTTTAGTCACATTTTCTAATCCTTTAGGGATCACACATGCTGACCATCACCCTGTACTACTCTGGCTACTCTGAAGGGTCTTCTGCTTCAAATGTTGCTCTCTCAGCTCACAAGAGCCTCTACAGCTAAGTCCTCAACAATAGAAATGCATTTCTTCTATATTTTGGTATAGGTAGATATTTAAACAAAGATGTTAGTGGGATTATTTTCTTCTAAGGAAGGCAAGGACCCATGGCAGGCCACTCTGCTTGGCTCTTAGACAAATACCTTCATCACATCTCTTTACAACATGTTCCAAGCATGTCTCAGTATTTGTGTTACCCTTTTCTATAAGGATACCAGACACAATGATTCCATTGAATTAGAGGCCATTTTATTGATCTAATTTCAACAGAATATCTTTTGCACACATCCTTTTTGTAGATAAGGTCCTATTTTTTAAGGTTATAGTTTTAACTTGTTCATATGCTGGGGGTTGGTCATACAGACTTCATATTAATTTCAAGAGAACCATCTAATTCATAATAGCCTCTTTTTTCCACTTCTGCATATACTTCCTACTCACTTAACAGTAACTCTGTCATATGATATTTTCTCTACGACACCTTTCCTTGTTGGCGATCTAGAAGCTTCGTTCCACTCCTTGTAAAGCCTGTACTGAAGAAACAAACCATATCTGTGTGGACACATGTTGTGGAAACTGACAGCTCCACTACCTTTTTCCTACTCATAATACTTAGCACAAAAAATTATACAGAATGAATAACTCTGTGAGTATTGTTCAAATCACTAAATATCGATCCATCTCAGTAACAGCTTTGGTCAAGCAACAAGTCGCTAAGGTAAAGGAAATGTCAACTAGATATAAAGAACATAAAACTCCAGACTTAGACATTCCTGACTGGACATGCCTCTAGTGAGGGGATCATGGAAGTGTGCATAAGACCATAAAGAACTTTCTGTCTCCTCCAGTTTCAACACCCATGTGTCTGGATAACAAGATGACCTTTGGAGATAATCCAGGTTGAGCCAACATGAGCCAGTGAGATAGTGGTATAATTCTGAAAATAAATGCTCACTCTCCTCTGCTTGTCTAGATATAGATTCGGCAGCAAATTTTCCACTCTCCCAGGATTGACCACAGTTAGTCACACCGGGTGCCCGTAAATCAGCTTAACAGTGCCTATCACTCTATGGCCTACTGGTTATCATTTCTGTTGATGGATTTAAACATCCTCATTCACCATCACTGGCCCACAGGACACTAGACCGAATCAAGCATTAATCTACAGCTAAAAGGGCATGTTCTCCTGGTTCCATTTAACAAAAGGAAGCTTTGCGATGCATACCATTTCCAAGTCCTTCTAATTAACATCTATCCACTCAGACACCGCCCACTCCATCTCCACGCTCTTGAAACAATGCATAGGGAATGCGTGACTTTTCTTCTCTATGGAAAAACAGTGTACCACATATGCCCACTTATCAGTATTGAAATCAAAGTGAAGCTTTTCAGGACTACACAGGCCTTTACTGGGTATGAGATCTAGAGCAGTTCTTTATTTGAGTAAAGCGACAGAGAAGAGAAAGTGAACATTCTGCCAGGGGTAAAAGGTAGAGGAGTCCTGGCTAGAACCATGCAGCCAGGCTACCGGCTGTATGACACATTCAGCAGCTCAGAAACCTTCCAGAAGATATGGAAAGCTTCACCGTGAAGCTTTGTTTGGTATTTAATCTGATGTGTGGGGCATGATATGGATAATAGGGTAAGAATAATTACTCTATTTGATTTTTGCAGGTAAGGTCATATTTTTTAATGACCGTATCTGCAAAATTGATAGGTAGGAATGTTGGCCGCTATTCTTGAATGTTGAACTTCCTGAACGTTGTAGGTGAGCATGAAGGAATTGGTAAGGACAGAGGCCAGATAACCAGGAAACCTGTAGGAGGGAAGGACTCGTGAGGCATCTGTTTACTAACAATTGTCTGTATGTATCTGTCACCAAGCACATGGTACTACTCACAAAGTAGAAGTATACTTCAAGATCACAGCTGGTTTAGGTGCTATAGTACTTAGACCACACCTGGCATTTCTACTGTAACAATAGTCACACATACACAGCATTGTATAAATATATGAACAGCAATTATTATAATATTCAATTCTCCTATTGCTATCAGATTAATAAAACTACCCATGGACTAGAAGGTTCTGTATTGTGGTATTGGGCATGCTAAAACAAGGTTGTCATGTACCAATAAGGACCTCTCTCCAACAGCTAATGTGAAGGCAAAAGCGACTAGGTAAAATATTGAGGTGTGTAATAATTCTCACATAATCCAAAGACAATGGAGAAGCCCACATACAGATAGATCTTCATATCTGTATGTCTATAATGACAGAAAGCATACGTAAACAGAATAATTAACTTTTTGGAAGTAGTAGCTGGAGTTACTATAGGAACTGGGAAATTATGAAGCAGAGGTGGGAATGATATTTTTAAAATAATTTATAGTACTTATCTTAAAGTTTTGATCCACATACATGAATAAAGTAGGACATTTAATTTAAATATTAAAAGAAGTAGTCTTTGCTATATCAATATTATTCATTCTATTCAATGAACCATCTACAGTTCAAAAACTATTTAACAAATTAACTGGTTTTATAGATATAATCTTACCTTCTAAAATTAGTTCTCCAAGTAAATGAAGCCACCAGCAATCTAGCATCCATGTCGCATTGTTTTATCATTGACATAATTAGTGGAGACTATATTCCATTTCATTGTATAGGCAAATCAGCAGGATACTACAGAAGGCCAGAGTGGTTTAAACAAAGAGCTAGAGCTGTAATACTATGTCAATTCTAAATCTTCATTGCCTTGGAGAACTTTTAACTAATTATTATGTGCTACTAATAACATTATGGGGCTTAGAAAATTATTACCTTTATTTATTAATATCCAAATACAAATAAGCATTGCATTACTTTGATGATCCACTTAAGACTAGCAAAAAATATATTATCTCTGTCTACCATTACCTAAGACTGTCTTAAATATGCTTGCCTATACCCTGTACAAAGAGAGTAGACAATTAAATCAAATTAGCATAAGAGAGTGAAATTGGAGAGAAAGGACAGGCATAACTAGATTGTCTTTGTTCCATTTTTCATTTCAAAACTATGAAGATCCTTACCCTACATGTTCCAGCTTCTGTCTAGAATATTAGAATAACCTCTCTCCACTAACATTCTTGTGTCTCTCTTTTCCACAGAATGATGCTATTTTCCCATAAACACAATGGGTATGTACCTGATGCTTTGCACAGGTCCAGAAAAATCTTCTATTTGTGTAATAAACTCTTCTTAAGTCAACATTCTGCTCCATAGCTTCCCTGCAATCTCACCCTTTCTCTCCATCAGTTTCCCAGAATCGCTTACTCTAGTTATACTTCTTTAGGTCTGGCAGCACACATTCATTCTGTTCTCTTGATCTAGAATGCATCGTGGAGCAATGTGAAAAACTAGCTTAATGGGGTCAGTGCAGGGGTCCTTTTTCCAAGGAAAGAAAGGTCTCCATATAAGAGATGATAACTTAAAAACATAAAAGACTAGCATTTGTATTTAATCTATGACTGGGAGAACCAAATAGAGTCTGTCTATTTAGACTTTGAAGTAATACATATATTGAGCCATTGAAACTGCTGTACCCTATCTTTCTTTGGATAGAACATCTGACATGGAACAGTCAAAGTCACTTAGGTATTGTCATTGACTTAACTTTGCCACAAGCAACTAAAGCAATTACCAAGCCTGGTTTGGGCACAGCTGAAACACCTTGATAAGACAGAAGTGAAAAACGACACATCATACGACCTAAATGGTTTCATCAGCACAACACTAAATCAGCATGTATGTCTCCAGCATCCCTCATTCTGTCCATAACAGAATAATCAAACAGAAAAGGGGAGCACTGGCTCTGATTTCTGCAGACAGTCGAAAATGTAGTAACGTGAAACATGCTTGTGCTGTCTTTTAAATGTATTTTAGCCAAGATGATTTCAACGGAGTCTCCTGTAAGCATCTAAATAGTTTGGGGCAGCAGAGTACATGGTAAATAAGTGCCAGAAAAGACAAGTCTATTTTATTTGATGTTTTTGTTTCATTACAAAGAGTGAATCTTTATATCCTTAGCAACAGCTAAATCCAAAGATAGGATTTAAAATTAGACTCAATTTCAGTTGACAGGAACCCATTTATTTTAGGAAGGATATGACAATTGTCACAAGATTAAAAATTAAAAAAAACTGATCTGGAACTTCTTTGAGACTATTCTATCACTCACAAATACACACGTTATATATGTATAGATAACTTATTAGGGGAGGGCAATCTTTATCCCAGGCATATATTATTAAATGGAAGTAAATATATATTAAATAGATGTAAACGAGCTCTCTTCAACTTTCAGCCTAATGACTTCCAGCTTGATTGACAATGTGAGATCAAATTGTTTCATTTCTTTTACTTTCTACTACTTGCAAGGTTACTGTTAGAATTGGTCTGTTGTAATTCCTTGCTGCACACTGTCAGACCTCATACCCTCCTCATTCTTCTATGTAATTTATCTTTTCAGTAAGCATGTCTTCTGGCCTTAAGCACTGTAGTTATAATAAATAAAAATGCAAGCTTTGCTAATAAATACTTACTTACCCAGAACTCTGATTTGGATCCAGCATATTACAATACTGTTGAGTTCCTGTGGTAGACAAATTGTTACTATGTTGTAGTGGAACTAAGTTCATGTGAAAATACAAAAATAAATGTTAAATATGTTCCACTTGGAAAAAGTAAGTTCAAAGTCCAACATATTTATTTTCAAATTTTATTTGTGAATATAGGAAATCTGTACTTGTTTATCACTACAATGCTACAGCTTTAACATAAAAATGCGTTAGAGATTTAATGCAATTCTCTTTGTCTTGGAAGAGAGTCAAATGAAGGTATGTGAGATGGAAGAAACTGCATAATGACTGAATCAAGCTTTAGTCCAGGAACAAGGCAATGACTGAATCTCCAAGGACCATGAATCTTTCTTCTAACACCCTTTCATATAACCTTCACTCTGTGAGTTCAAGTTAAAAGGCCAATACAATGTGGTTATGTGGTTTTGTGATATAAACAAGCGACCACAGTAAAGAAAAAATGACACAGTGAAAGAATTCAAATTCTTCCACTCTTCCTCTATTTTCTCTTACAGATGTAGACCTTGACCTCCACCCCCTATTATATGGCATCCCACAGTAGAGTCCACAGGCTTGCTTGTCCTTTAAATGCTCTCATGACTCTCTGGCTTACTGTTGGCTCTATGGTCATGCTTATTTCTGGTAAAACATAGTTCTCCATTTAAACTTAGAAATAGTGTCATGTTATGTAGGCACACTATTATCTTGAAAACTGATGTGATAGTAGAGAGATCTGCTTCTACACGACTCTTAAGAGAACTCAAAGAGGCCATAGGGACCTGTACTGGAAGGGAGCTCACACCATGGGTGAGCAAATGTGGGGAGGAGATGTGACACAGAGGTGGCTTACTAGTATCAATGTAAGGGAGATAAGGGATGACAAATTGAGTGTTCAGCATTACTGAAGGGAATGATAGTTTGCAATGGTTTCTTAAATACTCTATGGAGAGACTAAGAAGAAAGAATTCTAAGTTTTAAGCAGAAAGTAATGACAAATGCTTAGTGAGACAAAAATGCCCATTTCTGCGATTGATCATCATACATTATAATTGTAGATCTGGTTATTATACTGTACCTCATAAATATGTGTAATCATTACACATCAAATGACAAAGAATTACTGAAAAATTGAAGTCTGTAATTTATTTCACTGCAAAGATTTTTTTTAGCAGACAAAGCATTAACTTGAGACTATAAATTTACTTAATGAAATAAATTATGTTATCATTTGGTCTATCATTTTAATATCATCTATGGAAAAGTATATAGATACAGATGGGTAGAAAGATCATACATAGATATCTAGCTTTTTACATATGAGCTACTGGGAAGAATCTAGTTGAGAGAGGTGCTATTCTATTTTTACTTCCAATTTTAATATACCATATAAAAAGAGGCAGATAACAGGAAAACCTATATAGTTTTTTAGAGAAAACTCCCATTTTAACATTTCTTATTTTATGTTTTATTACATATCATCGAAAATCATAGTTTAATTTTTCACTGAGTTCACATGCTTGGCTCACTGAATAGCAGTTTCTCTGACAGAGACTGGAAAATGAATATCTATGGAAAAATAACTCGTGATGTTTCTAGATGCCTGACAAAAGCCACTGCAGAGCTATGTGGTGTTTCTCATGAGCTTACACATGACTGGTAAAACAGGCTCACACATTGTCAACATTGTGAAATAGAACATCCAAGGGTCTGTAGCAAGGAAAGCATGGAGACGAGATCTGCCTAGCACTTGTGCAAATACAATTAGGTGTGGTGGAGTGGGATTGTAATATCCATGCTGGGGATGCAAAAGGCAGGGCCTGGGGCTGGCTGGTACCAGCCTAGCCTATTGGGTAGATTCCAAGACTTAGGGAACTCTATCCAGGTACTGGGTCTCTATCTTGTGTTAAAAGCAATGTGGATAGTTCCTGGATAACAACAGACTGATCTCTGTTCAACACACACACACACACACACACACACACACACACACACACACACACAAAATGACACACACACTCACACATAAACAAACAAACGAGACACAGAACACAAATATACAGACACCTGCACACACACACACTCTCTCTCTCTCTCTCTCTCTCTCTCTCTCTCTCTCTCTCTCTCTC
>CAJQZJ010032066.1:1436467-1454674 GCA_907164525.1 Lophiomys imhausi | reverse complement strand
CTCTCTCTCTCTCTCTCTCTCTCTCTCTCTCTCTCTCTCTCTCTCTCTCTTACAGGACTTTGACCTGAAGTCAGTGAGATGGACTTATATCTGAACTCTCAATTAACATTCTGACAAAAAGGAAATGTGGAGCTCATAGGTGAGATCCCCAAACCAATAGGATGATGGTCAGATTTAAAGATAGTGGTAAAGAAGGGCAAATATTGTGTGTAATGGACTAATGAGGGTTAGAGAACCCAACAGAGGGAATGAACACAAATATCCTCTGAGAGCACTTCAATGAGCGCAAATGTCCTATTGGGCACTTGTATGTAGGTGGTGGTCATGAAAAGATATCCTCAAGGAGGAACAGAGCTAAACATCTTTTTAAAAAAGTTCACTGTAGCTAGTTCTTTTTGTAATCTAGAGCATACTTGGTGACAGTGATATGTGAGGCCAAACCAGAAGTGAGGGGTCAAATGTTGAAGGTACTTCATGTTTAGAGTAATGGGACATTTTAATCTGGCTAATGTTTGCCAGAGGATGAGGTTTTTTTCTTGAACCTCATTTACTAACAGATGTTTTGCAGTTGGCATAAAGGCGTAAAAATATTTCAGGACAGATAACCATCTAATTGTGTCACTTCCAGCTTGTCAAGTACAGTGAACCCTTTAAGATAACATTCATGAGATCCATTTTGGCAAGTGCTGCTTTATGGGACAACAATCATTGAAGGACTTTATGCAGATGGTTGTAAAGAGATCATTTGGTTTGCCAATAATGTGGATATGAGTGAAAAGGTAATTTGAGGAGGAAGGAAAGGTCCAGGGTTTCACTTTAAAAGATGGAGATGTCGTGTGAGGGCCAAGAGCCTCCTCATTCATTGGGGGTCTACGAAGCAGTACCATCAGTGAAAAGTGTCTCATTGCCCGGGAGAGAGAACTACTAAACAAGCAAACCAATAAGCAGACAAATAGATAAAAAAGACTAAAAAATAGAAAAAAATAGAAAAATATATAAAAAAATAAATAAAAAAGAAAAATTAAAAAGAAAAAGTCTATGTCCAAGTTCCCTTTGGTGTGGTAGTTGTAGTATCGATACCTTCTACTATGGAGATGGTTAGATAGTAGAATGTTAAAGTCAGGTACCAAATACATATGGACTGGACATTGGGAATATACGCTAAGCCATATAACTCTCACAACTGTGGCCTAATTACCTCTGTTGTTTTGTATTGTATTCATTATTATAAGAGAAAGAGCCATTTTTTGGACTGAAAGGGGAAACTGTAGGGGGAAATAAGATATACCTTAAGCTTAAAGGAAAAAAAAAAAAAAGGGAAGAGGATGGGGTTGAGGGTGGGAGGGTGGGACTGGAGGGGGGAATAGGGAGGGGACTGCAATTGAGATGTAACTTGAAGAAATAAAAAATAAAGGAAAAAAATAAAAAATAAAAGATGGAGATGTAACCTGAAGTAATAAATAAATATTTTAAAAAGTTTGAGTTGAAGGGAATGGATTTAATGATGCTCCAATGTTAGCATGCTGTGATGGTAAAAGCTGTCACTTAAAAAATGTATCTAATAACAATCTAGAAACAAAGAAAAGGACAAAAAATGGTCTTTGGTCCTTAATATACATTTAAATCCTTTGTTTCACTTCTTACCCTCTATACAGACAGTTGTCACCCAATACAACCCAGGGACCATGAACTTCCTGTATTAGGTTTCCAAGTCCTTAAGTCCTTAAAAGTAACTTATATAATGAGTTACTTTATTAATGACATAGAGATTGCAAACTCATGACTGAGGGAAACATCTAACTTGTTTAGGTGTTATAGTAACATCCCCCCCCCCAAATCAATATATAATTACAAAATTAGTGTTCAAATAATTTCCACACTAAATATTATTACTGTTCTTTCACTTTTCCTCCCTTAAAGTATTAAGCAGCATTTGATCATAATGGAAAATAACATTCTCAGTCCCAGACACAATTTTAATGTCTCATTAAATTAGCAAGTAGTTAAATCAGAGACATATCACATGGACATACACATTTAATATTATGCCACATGATTAACATTTTTGGATACTAGTTTAAAAACCATTCAGTGGATCTCTTTCATTTCAGATACCAATTTTTAAAAACAATTTATAAAACTGCCATCTTCCAAACCTCTATCCAGAGTAAAACATTGTGGTTTTGACCATAACCTTTGCCCAAGTCATCTAACAGGACACTGAAGCTCATGCCATTGAAAAAGCTATGCTTATGTCAATATTGACTAGAGAAACCTAAGGAGGGGCCCTACTGGGTGTCAGTCACTTGCATTAAAGACTTTGTTATGGCAAGGGAGATGGCTGGGAGCTAGTGAGGCCAGGTTTATTGGCTGTAAAAATATCCATCCCAAAGGAAGACTTAACTGCACTCAAGTCTTTAATGGATCACCTGTTGGTTCCACTGGCATTAATGGAGTCTCCCTTTCTGAACTCTAAGAGAGTGCTAAACTACTGGAGCTGATGACAACAAACCAGGCAGCCACAACCTTCACTCTCTGAAATGAAGAACATTTCCACTTGCAAATCGGTTGCTAAAGACCTCTTAGTAGGTAGGTATCTTTCACCAGCTGTGAGTTAGCTAATGGATCAGTATCTAAATGTAGAAATTAATGTGTGGTTGGTTTGTTTTCCTTTCTTTTTAAACACATTCTTAGTGAGTTGAGGCTTAGAGCATCTGATACTTGTTTAATTCAGTAGGCTGAGACATGGGACATTGTGGCACCTTTTCCTACAAACATGTGGGACTGAAGTTTCTGTCACCACCTGCTTGTTCTTTCTTGGATCTTGGATAGGATGTTTTTTCATCTTATTCACTTAGCCCATGACTGTCTTTCTCACAGGCGCACCTCAGGGAAACTGAACTATGAACCACGATTTCACACCACATGTGTGCACATGCTCCAGCAATGTACTGTGTGCCTCTTAGTGGTAAATTCACGTGTAGAATCACTTACACTATTTTCTCACATGTTCTGCACACCTGTGTGGTAGCTGCTACCCATGTATCCCTGTGGTGTTTTTTCTACAGACACTACATGAACTTATGTATTTCCATGCAAGGTATTTACCCAGATGTATTCCTATCCTACACTGTCCATGAAAAAGTACCATGAACTCATCATGTTAAAAGAACAAGAAGTTTTTTCCTAGTGTTTAGTAGGTCAGAAACCTAAAATCAAGTAGGAGGCAAGACCATACTCCTTTCTCAGGTTCCAGTATAGAATTCCTACTTTGATTTCCTAGGTTTTAGGGGCTCCAGGGTGCCCTTGAATGTGGCTGCTGCATCACTTTAATTCCCAAGTTTCACTCTTTCTATAGTGTTCTTCCTTTATCTGTCTCTTTTTCTCTCTTTTTTCGGTCTATGTCTGTCTCTCTGTCTCGTTCTGTCTCTGTATTTGTCTCTTTCTCTGTCTCTTTTTTTCTGACTCTGTCTCTATCTCTCTCTCAACAGCTTGTCCCCCTTGGTCTTTAATGACTCTTGTCATTGGATTCAGGGTCCATGGAGATAACCCAGGATGATGACATGCCAAAATCCTTAACTTCATTAAACTTTTGAGTCCCAGTTTCCAGAGGCAGTCACATTTTTGGCATCTGAAAGGTTCGGTCATGAACCTGTGAATGTGGTCTCTGTAGAATCAAAGGGAAATTTCCATTTTGACCATAATCTGCCCTAGTCAGTTTTACTGTTCTCAGATGCCTCCACAAAATAGAAGCCTACGTAGGGGAAGGGAAAAGCAATGGACACAGGCAAACACAAGTAAATTTCTTGTTTAATTTGCCAAACAATAAAGCACTGCTTTTTAAACGATGATTTGAATACTGCGACTAAATTATTTCACATGCCTAGTGTTTTCAAAGGGAAGTTATATTATCATAAATTATTGAAAGAATAAGTATAAATAATTTAAGGCCAGTTTCCACAGTTAAATTTGCAGGGTTAAAGGTCAACAGACAGCAGAAACCACAGCAGGCAGGTGCTATCTGTGGAGTCAGGGCTCTCTTTTAAGGAGTCTATGGTGTGGCGGTGATTACTGGTACAAGTGACAATCGTGATGCTGAAGCAACTCTTACAGGCTGATGCAAATGGGAGAGGGTTACTGAGTTTCTTCCTCAGTCTGAGAGCAAAATAGAAGCCTCATCAGATAAGATAATTTTGTGATGGATTATTTCCATGTATGGATGGAGGTGTTCCATTACCTTATTTGTAATCTTCTTGTTGTGTTGTACGTTGTTTTTTGAGACAGGGCAGCCTTAGTTCTATGATCCTGTTTATTCAGTCACTTGAATCTAGGAGTTGTAAGGGTGTCCCAGAATGTCATTGTATTTTCAAATGAATCAAATCTACATTTCAGACATCATCAACATAATCGTTTCCATTATAATAAGCATGGTCTTTAAATGTTCACTACTCTATGAGGAAGCACTAGGCTAGAGACTTTATATGACCAGTTCCGCTGGCGTAAGGTGGACTGAGGTATTACTGCCTTTGCAGCATGTAGGTACAAAGACGAACAGTATGCAGCAGAAGCCATATCTCAAGTTGTGTTTCCCATCTTTCCTGGACCTAACAGTGTGATGGTGAACAGAGGCAGCCAACCCCAGTCCTGAGACTTTAGGATCTGCCCTGGGGTCTCTGGTGGGATAACTGATGTTCTACACTGTGCCATGTTGCTGGAGTGGGAGGCTCAGCAGTTTAGGTGCATTTAATGTAGTTTTGACTTAGGACTTCTTCTATTTTGCGCGATACTATTAGGGTCTAATGTAACCGATCTTTTAAATTATTATTTAACACTTATTTATTTATTACTAAATTCACTTATAACAAACACCAACAATTTCTTAACTATTAATCCTATAAATTCCTACAACCCCTTTAACCTATCCACTAAACCTATTGATAATTATAACAACTACTTTCATAACCTTTTAGAATGATACAGTCTCTGGGGCAGGTCCTCAGTTGTCAGGAACATAGTCTTTGTTGTAGATTCTTTAACGCACTTAGCAGTCCTTTTTCTGGATCTCTCAGATGTAGGTTCATCAGGGTAAATTGGTTATTGCAGTCTCACCTTAAATAAGGCTTCATGCTTTCTTCTCTGTGGGAGACCCCAGCCGTCTCTAGGCCAACTTACTTCTTTTGAATCAGGAACTCAGCTGCTCTGCCTCAGTCCTTAAAGCCAGGCACAGTTTCCCCTAGGCCACTGATCGGACAGATCAAACCCCTCCAGGCAAAAGCTGAGCCACAGGGTCCAGTCCTTGGCCTTTTGGTGTCTTGCTCAGGCTTTCTTTGCTCACCGGCTTCTTTCTGCTTCAGGGAGAGAGCTGGCCATCAATGGCCAGCCCTTTTTTCAGCAGGACTCTTGGAGCTCTCTAGCATCAGGGGCCTCTTCCCTTTCTGGGCTCCATGCACTGTCCTTAAATAGGATGGACTCTGTTTCAGCTTAATTTGGGCTCCGCCCACTTAGCAGCTGAAAACAATGTCAGGCCAGATACTTTGTTTCTTCAAGTCCATTGAGTCTTTCCTGTTTTTCCTGATTTCAACCTTGTTTTTCAGTCTATTAAGTCTTTCCTGTTTTTCCTGACTTCATGCTGATAATGCTCTTCATGCCCCGAATTAAGAGACAGTATCAGAAACTCCTATATACTTTCTAAATCTAATTTATCTAACCCCTACAGTCTAACCTCAAAGTAAGTCAAGGCACAATTTAATAAAGTTTTATTGAGAGAACATGAGTTCTGTGAAAAATGGAAAATGACATGCATTAGAACAGCTCATAGCCTTCCATTTCTGAGTGTGGAAGGACCAAGTCTATTCATGTGCTGATATAATCCTGTTCTGTATAGAATCAAACAGGAAGAAATTAATTCCATTTTACCTAAGCCACACTAATGATATATGAGGTAAGGTGGATCCATGAGAAGCTGGCTGAAGATCATTTCATTCATTCAGTGAATTTTGTTAACCTCCTAGGAGATTAGTGCTCTCCTCTCAAGCCCAGTTATGTGAATAACCATAAGTGACTTAATCTTTATGTGTAATTACTAAATAATATAAAAGAGAATAAAAGCAGAATGCTGGGAACAGCAGCCCATGTATTTAACTTCAGTACTGAGAAAACAGACAGATAAACACAGGAAAATAGTACTTTGAAGGACTGACCTAACTACATAGAAAACATTTCCTCAAAGCAAAATTCCCTTTTCCCAAAAAACTTCTGCAGTGTAGCTCTCACACTAGCATACAGCAGGGAAAGGGATGTAGCCGCTTAAGTTTTCTTTGCCTCATGGCTTCGCTCCCTGTACACATGTGGCAGCGAGGAATCAAGTGCCAGAAAACATTTTCCTGTTTGTATTTTTACAAAAAACCTTGAAAATGTTTTATAACAATTAGTACCAAATGATTTTGTAAGTTGTATGTCTCCCCCTTAACCTAGATATTTTTAATAATGTCCACAATTTGTGGTTACCTTTATTTATACAGGGTTTGATGCTTTTAATCTTGAAATTGTATCTCACTGTATTCCAAGTTCTTTCTTTATTGTTAAAAGTGAAGTCTGAGATCAACATGTTTATCCATGCCCAGCGTTTTCAAACCATCCAATAAAGTTTGACTAGAAAAGCAAACCACTGGAACCCAGTAGTGATTCAACCAAAGATTGGATCTGACTAGCAAAGTTGAGGTCTTCTTTGAAGAGGATACATTTTATCCACGAGTCAAAAAATGCCTAGTTCAGTATGTTGGCAGGGGTTATTCAGAAAAAGTACTAAAGATCCTTAATTTAAAATGGTGCAAAGTCCTGATTAACCAGTTGAAATCTGGGAATATACAAAGTTAAGAATGCATTTAATATACATAGCCTCCTGACTATCATAGTTCAGCCTACTTCATCCATAACAATATAACAAGCATATATATATATATATATATATATATATATATATATATATAGTCTATAATCAGTCAAAATCATCTAACTCAAAGCCTATTTTCAAAAAAAATTAATATCTCACAGGTTATGAATAGTTTTATTAAAAACTTGCAGCACTGTAGCTCCCTCTAGAATATTACTAGGTCATCCTGTGGTCACTTGATGACTGGGCACTGTGACACATCACTGCTAGCAAGCAACACATAGGGCATGTAGTGGGAAAATATCAAAATAAAAATGCAAACTGTTTTCTCCTGATGCCCTGTCCCTTTGCAAGCTAAATCATCATAAATTGGCAATGTATGCATTTCTTTGTGAACAAGATATAGACTATATTAACAGTTTGTAGTGGTTAAAATATAAAATAAATATTAAGAAATGTAGCAAGTTGGAACAGACACAATAGCATATACTGATTATCCTGTCATCCGAGGTTTAAA
The DNA here is from genome assembly GCA_907164525.1 of Lophiomys imhausi. Classification (NCBI taxonomy): domain Eukaryota; kingdom Metazoa; phylum Chordata; class Mammalia; order Rodentia; family Muridae; genus Lophiomys; species Lophiomys imhausi. Next base: position 1,447,265 of record CAJQZJ010032066.1, on the reverse strand, counting down.
TGAGACTCACGAAGCTCAGGACCTGGAGAGCAGACTGTGATATGGCTGTCCTACATTTCTTAAGGAAATCAAATAACAGTAGAAAGACCCTTACCATGTACAATATGTAACATAAACACAACATAAAGCACATAGCACTCTACGTACAGTTTTTTATAGGTATATGTTAATCTACATAAAAAATACCCCTCACACATAAAGACACAATGAGGTCATTCTTTTCAATGGCTATTATCACTGTAGATGCACCATATATCATCTGTGCCACTGAGGATTTAGCTGTATTGAGTTCTCTCCATCATGGACAAATACAGCAAATATTTGTATATTTATTTAAATTTATACTTGGGATAAATTATTTTTGTGTTTTATTTTTAATGTGCATAAAAACTGTATTTTTCTTTTGAGACTATAATATAATTATATGATTTCTCCCTTCCCTTTCCTCTGTTCAAATGCTTCCTTTTAGCTCTCCTTATTCTCCTTCAAATTAACAGTGTCTTTTTTCACCAATTGTTATTGCATGCATACATATATATTCCTAAATATAATCTGCTCGATATGTATAATGTTACTCACATGACATGTATGTTTAAGGGCTGACAATTCAGTAGTGGGTAGTTAATTGGTGTGGGGAAGACTATTGCTCCCAATCTTAGGTTTCCTTGATTGCCTGTAGTTCATTGGGTAGGATGGAAGCCTCGTAGGTTTTATCTGGGACAAATATTTTAAGACAGAATTCCTAAGACAAACAGAGTATGTATCCATACATGTGTTGGTTCTACCTCTGCAGTGGACTAGGAATCTAAAATTAATAAAGCTGTGCTCTGGCCAGAAAGTCCATGATGGTTTTCACTTTCAGTAAGCTAAATGTTTTAAGTTACAGATAATAGGTGAAAACTTGAATCATTATAGCTATATGATTTCTGTGATAATATGAAGAGACTTACTTGGCACAGGCTTTTCACATTTGGAGTATTTATTACTAACCTAACCCAAAAGGAAAAAATCACTTGGAAAGTGGCTGAGTACAGTGAACAGCAGCATAGTTCTTAGAAATGTTTGTATTGATGGCACAGTGACAATTGTCGTGGGCATTTCCTTTATTGATCTCTACTACATAATAGTGTTTCTCTAGGAATCCTTCTAACCAGTGACCTTCACCTAATCCACTTTATCAGAGGGAAATACTTAGAGTCCATTGTTAGAACTCTAATGGCTCCTGATGACAAACAACTGTATCTGTTCTCCTTAAAGAAACCCGAAAGACACTAGTGAGTCCTACATTTTTCTTTCTGTCTATGGCAAGGTTTATGTGCTTATTAAAGGCATGATCCTAAAAATTAAAAATACACAATGCATTCATAGAAAATCATATTGTTAATTCTCATGTACTCTAAAGTTTGGGAAGTGTCCCCTTATCTAATTACGTCAACTTTGTTTTCATGGAAAATGAGTTGTAAAAGATATACCCTAAAATAATTGTCATGTGTGAGTGTTTAGTTAAACAATATTCACTTGCTATGAGCATAAATAATGTTCACTCAATGTCCAATGGGATCCTGACATCACTGCATACTCAACGCAGAGTCCTAGAAGGTGGAAGAGAAATGACTGTCATTTCTTTCAAGATCCCCATGTCACCATCTCCTCTACCTGTAGGATTTGGGAAAGTAAAGCTCAGCCTCTTTGCAGATGAAGACATCTCATGAGTGTGTTTGTGTTCCAGTGCACAGGACTATGCTTGTATACATGGCCCTCTGGAGGCCAAAGGCCAATTTCAGGTGTTGTTCCTTTAGATTGTCCAAGTTGTTTTCCAAAACAGAGTTCTTCACTGGGCCTGGAGGCTCACAGATTACAATAGAAATTGAGTGACTGTTTCTCTGATGTTGAGATAATATATGCCCACTACTCACACACACACACACACACACACACACACACACACACACACATGGATATGCTGGGGCAAATTCTGGTCCTTGTACTTGCACATTTGACTGATTGATCTATCACCTTAGCCTTGAGAACACCTCTTTAAAGCTTTTTTCTCTATAGCCTGTACAAAAGTTAAAAGGAAAAAGTTCAGTAGAAAATTGTCTGTAGGAGAAATATAAAATAATGCTCAATTATACACAGCTTCCTTCTTGGCAAAATTGTCACCAGACCATTGTCTTCCTCCTAAAAGCTGACAAGTATTTTCTTTTCATCACTTCCAAAAACAAAACCATGAAAGAAGTACATGCTAGCCACTGCAGCTGTGATCACTGTACATGGATTATATGGAGGTAGATCTGTTTTAGGAGGCTGTTGACGCTTATCAGATTGAGATTAAATCACAATTATAATGAGGTTCAAAACACCATCTGAGAGACCTCTATTGGTAGATATTGGAACTTGTCAGATTTATTTTTTAATGAAGAATCTAGTATGGAATAACTTCATTTCTTCTGTGGAAATTCAATTGTCAAATAGTTTATAAAGGTTTCCTCTACCAAAAGCTTTAAGTTCAGGAACACGTGGGATTCCAGTCCAAAGCAACTTCATAGTATGACCCATGCAAACTGCTCTATGTACTTGGACCAGAAAAGCTATCATGAATGGTAGAAAATGTTTATGACCTAGATTTCTACTGCATTCCATCAACTTCTGAGCTACTAGAAGTCAGCCATTTTATCTAGCATACTCATGAAATACAGTATTTTCCATGTAAACACATGCTAATGTCTAAATAAATGAAGTCTTTCAACCTAGTGTGTTCCTTTATTTCAGTGATGTTCAACCCTGGCCATCAATTAGAATCACTGTATTAACATTAAAAATAGCGATAATAACATCTACTGACATTACAACAATGATCCTGAAATACTGACTAATTTGGGTATTGTCTGGGGCGTTGTTTCTGTTTTGTTACCAATCTCAGTTTGGTTCTGTTTCATTCTTTATCCTCAGGTCTCTTCAAGCAATATTCCAAAATGTTATCATGTGAAGGTAATTGCTAATTGTTGATATACTCCTGATACGAACATATTTGAATGAATATTTCAACTTAAAAACCAACTTTAAATGATGAGGTATTTGATTATATCTTTTTCTTTCTGCTGTCTCTTTTCACAACCTCTACCACAGATAGTGTTAGCCTTCAGTGATAACAAACGAGCCTGAATGACCAACTAACTGTGAGGAATAATGTCCAATGCCATGGGTCATGCTGGATACTTAAGTATTTATGAATGACCCAGGACTTGAGGAGAAGTAAAGAAACGGAACATACATTAAATCAAAAACCAAGCAGAAGCCTGGGGCCACAGAGCAGAAGCCGAGTTGGATGGATGACCTCTGTTCACAAATGGTAATGTCAGACCAGTAAGTACAATATATAAGGCTGTCAGTAGGGACAGCATGGGGAACTATTTAGTAGGGTAAAGAAAAGTCCAAGCTTAGCAACCTAACACGGCTACTGTCACTGACATCGAGGTAGCCCAGATGTTATACATAGAGTCCAAAAATGTTCTCCTCCAGGAAAGGCTCTTCAAGATCAGTTCATTAAAACACACTCTCCATCATGGCCAACAAAACACGGGTATTTGCCACTGTCTGCTGAATGACTGACTGAATCCACAGTAGTGATCGTTAACCTCACAAACCCTTAATCAGAATACTGTTCTGGCACTCAAAATGTGCTCAGTACAAAGTACAGTTCCCTAAGACACAATGTACCAGCAACCTATTACATTCTCAGTGGTTGAGAGAAATTCTGTACCTTAGCTGTGGTAGTTTGAAGGAAAATGCACCCTGCATGCCCCTCGGAAGACACAGAGGGAGTGGCACTAGTAGAAGGGGTGACCTTCTGGAATAGCTGTGGCCTTGTTGGAGCAAGTGTGTCACTGGGGATTTGCTTTGAGGTTTCAAACATTCAAGCCAGGTTTAGAATGGCTGCTCTTTCTGCTGCCTGCTGATCGAGATGCAGAACGCTTAGCTCCTTCCCCAGCACCGTGTCTGTCTACATGTTGCGGTGCTTCCCTCTATGACGATAATGGACTGGACTGCTGAACTATAGGCCAACGGCCAACCCTAATTAAATGTTTTCCTTTATAAGAGTTTCTGTGGTTACTGTGTCTGATCACAGCAAGAAAACTCAAAAGAAGGCCGTAGCCTTCTCTGAAGCTTTGTAGCAAACCAAGGTCCTTGGATGCTCCTGATTTGGGTGAGTTATTCTGTCCTTGTTTTTTCCATTTCCTTCACTTTCAAATGGTGCTGCTGAAAAAAAATAAGAGCACAAAAGAAAATACAAAGAGGAATAAGAGAAAAATAAGGAGGAGAATAGAAAGGAAACGAAGACAAGACATCGATTGGGAGAAGGCAATCAGATGATATATGACCAGTTCCCTGTGTCATATTTCCCCTGCCCTCTCATGTGGGTCTGTGTGTTGCTATATTACAGAGGAGTGTGTATATCTCACATCAGGTGGAGATTCCCTCGACTAAGCCTATTCCTTGCTCTGGAAAGAGGAGGGTCTCTCCATTTCCACTCATCTTTGGTAGACCACGGCTGTCACAGAACCCAGCATCTTGCTAGTGCCTCGTTCTGAAAGAATAAGTAGTACCAGCACCTGTCAATTTCCTTCTAAGGAGCTCAGTGTAAGTGAGTGTGGTCCCCTAGATGCCATCTTTCATAGTTCAAAAGAATCCTATGAGCATGGCTGGATTTACATTCTCCCTCAACATCCCTCACCTGGAGTCCAGATTCAGAGACACAGCTAAGACAGAAGAGCTTCCCAAAGGTGAATCCAAAAATGTAAATTGTATGCAAAGACTACAAAATGTGAACAGATTGAACAAACAGATTGACTCTCAAGGACAAAGCATGCATTTATATATTCTCCCAGAATCATAGGACTGTGGTTTTATAAAACTAAACAAACTAAACCTTAACTTTCTAAAACTGTTTTTCTTTTAAATTTCAAATCAAGGGGACAGTAAGCAACATTAGTCACAACTACTCCATAATAAATAGCATGGATATGTGACGTCATAATCCTTGGACCTTCTTTAACAAGTTAAATGTCTGCAAACCTAATCCAACAGATCAGTAAGTTGGAAACACGCCTGTGGAAGAAAGTTGAGGGCTGAAGAATAAGTTTGACGGTCTGGTAAATTGCCTTATAAGTAATTGAAAAGCTCTATTATACTCCCAAAATTGTCTTGGAAATGAGAATTTTTAACTCAGTGCTTTGGAAAATGTTTGATTTAATATTCCCCTATAAGACCTTATTTAGCAATGAAAAATATGTGTAATACATCCAAAAATATATTTTTAACTTTCCTGTTCTTCAAGTATACAAGTAATGCCATGCTACTTTAGGGACCACAGAGAACTGTTTAAAGTATCTAATGTACAGTTAGTGGGTTCGCCTCATCATAGCTCTAGTCTTTCTATTCGGCACTAATCTACAATGATGTGCAAAGGTAAAATTTTCTAATTGACCATGCTGTGACCCCAATGCCATCCTCAAAGACCAAGGCCATCAGTTGACATTTGGAAGGTCCTTAGCCATTAAAAGATAACTAACAAAATAGATTATATAAAGATGAGCCAATTTACACATGCAAGTATACCCTTTTATATAAAAAAATCAAGCCTTATATAATTAACACATCATTTTCAGAGGGCATCATTACACCCTCTCCTACTCCCTAATCTAGTTGATTTGTTAGAGTACACATAGTTTTTAAAGTAGGTTTCACATCTTCGCCCCATGTGCATAATTTCCTTGATACATAATTTGTACAACCGTGGTTGTAAAACATGTTTAAACATAGAACATTTATGTATGCTTGTAACTGGGATCCATCATTCACTGACATTCCACCAGGAGGCTATATTTAAACCTTTACACTACCTCCCCTTATCAAACAAGCAGTTTGGCATTTGGTATTTGGAGACAGTTATGAAGTAGCACCATCTGGGCCACTCTGTTTCAAGAGGGACATCAATTTTTATCCTTGCTGGATCCTGCAGGAATACTCTGCTCAAACTCAGCAAAGGCATGACTCTGTTATAATTCGGTCATCTCTCTGTGGCCAAGGGTATTTGTGGCAGAAGTTAGCACTTGTATTCATATATTTGGGTAAAAAAGAAAACTATTATCAGATATTCAACCTCAGAGGCATGAGTCTCTCAAATTATCTGATAAAATACCTGGCTTTGGTGGTATATTAAGTTCTGGAGTGACAGTTTACATTTAAAGACCTATCCCCAGACTCAGTTTAGCTGGTCTCTAAAATCATTCTTGCTCACAGATGGATTATATCGGGGGAAGAATAACACAGTTACCAAACCTATCACATCTTTCCTATGCAGAAATTAGAGTAACTTCAAAAGTAGAAATTATAAGTTGGCTACCTATTCTTTAAAGAAAAGTAATCACTAAAATCCAATCATCTGGTATGGTAGAACATCAGATAAGGGTTAGAAGAAAACAAATGGCATGTCAGCAAAGGTAACAGATAATTCAACATGGGAAGGGAGTATACAATTGAAAATAACACAGAGAGTGGTTACAACTGGCCCTTGTCTCCTTTGAATGTAAAAAAAGGAATAAAGGAGATGCAAGTTCACAGAAATGAGACCTCTGTACGGATGACACGTTCCTTTCTCCCTGTGGCAGATGCCAAACATTGGAAAAGCAACACAAGCATCATTAATAGTCGGGGAAAAATAAATGGACATGTGATTTCATTAGATTTATAAGATTTCCTCCAGAAATGTAAGTGGGGCTTCATTCATTCTAGGATTCCACAGACATAAAACAGACAAATTTACACATGATGTTGAGAACTAAAGGACTCTCAGGGAAGAAAGTGGAGCCCAAGGGAGAAACACTTAGCTAGGCAAACCACTGACCTCATTCATCATATTCTGACAACTGTTTAAACAAACTGTCTGTTTCTCTCACTGAAAGCCACTGTTTTAATGTAAATGTGCCAGGTGCATAGACATAATTAATAACTATGAGTGTGTTTTCCTGAATCAGTAATTCAGGGTCTTTCCGTAAATATTTAAATGTTATGAGTGGCATATAAAGCAATATAAATGCTATACTTTTAAAAGTAGAATATTTCAAACCAAATTTAAGTAACTGAAATGTTCCAAGAAAAATCATTTAATTTGGCAGATGTGTTTTTGTACCAATAGTCAAAATGTTCTAGCATACACACATAAACTATCATACTCAGGTCTTATCAAATACATCTCAGATCAAAACTTTTCATACTTTTGAGCCATATTTGTTGAAAACATGGTAATATGCATGCCTTTGCAGTAGGATTTCAATGTGGAGTGAGAAAAGGAAAAGCAGTAGTGTGCTTTAAGGCCAGATTCACCTATGAATGGGCAGATAAATGATGAAGGGTCTGTCATTTCTAAAACGGTATACCATTAATTTCACCCTTGGACTGCAGTTTATGAAGAGTTTGCAAGGGGGAAGAGCAAGAAAACCAAGAGGAGGAGCTGGATCTCTCCTCATTGTCAGATGTGCTGTCTGTCTGCATGGGGTCCTTTGGAGAGGAATGGGTATCTGAGGTTGCAGGGATCATGTTTAAAAAATCTGAATCCAAATCTGAGAGTGTCACCTGGCTCTCTTTGGTATTTGCACCTACCCAAGGTGCCCAGGTATCTGTAGGTAGCCTTTCCAAATCATGAAGAAATCAAGTTTGCAGCAAATTATAGGAATGCCATTTTAGTTGCTGGGTGTAGTTACCTCCTAAGCTGCCCCACACCACTGACTTTCCTGAAGCTTTGCTGTTCCTAGAGATATATGTGCTTCCTTACTTTTCACAAAATCTGTTTATGATAGAGGATAAATTAAGAGGAAGATCATCCACAAAACAAAATGGTCAGAAGCTGCCAATCATGTCTACCTAAAATAACTAAATGAAAAAAGAAAGTTATCACCTCTACATTTTATACAGATTTGCTAAATGAAGTAAAAATTTTAATTTCTTCATTGTTTAAATAACTCTCTGAATATACTACAGTGATATATAAAAAATGTTCACTTTCCATTTAAAAGCAATGTTGAGTGGGCTTTCTTGAATTTCCACACATGAACTTATGTGCAGAAAATGAAGAAAGGTTTGGAATTTGTGGAGTTTTTGGCTTTGCTCTTAACCCTATTTTATGAGGGCACATATCCCAAGGAAGTCATAAAGCAAGAACATCTGTTAATCTGCATCCATCAGTACTGATAGCACATCATAATAACAAACTGGAGCAGGTTCTCAAGAATGGGGTTGTAAGGGAAAGATAGTAATCTATGAGCAGAATGTGACCAGTCAGGATGTGCTTACATACTCCTTCTACAACCTAGCACGAGGGGTTAGTTGAAGATACTTAAGGTGCTTCATGTTCCCGAATGATGTTAGCACTGGCTAAGAATGCACAAAACAAAAGCAAGTCCATGTAACTTTTGATGATGTAGTGAGCAGTGGTTGACAGGCTTAGATCCCAATTTCTGCCTTCAACTATTAAGGGTAGAAGTTTTCTATGTATAAGCAGCCTTGTCTGAACAACATAACTGATTACTCTAAAGGTTCAGTAGAGGCAAGCATGTCTTGGTGGTAACAAACAGCTCTCTAATTGTACTTAAGGTCCACTGCAGAGGAAGATCATGCCTGGTACTGCGAACCTAAGCAAATACAAAAGGGCTACTGAAATAATTCATCTTGGATGAGAATCTATAACTGCCACTTTACTAACCAGTAAAATCCCTAACTACATTCTAAATATTTGTCCGTATACCCAGAGATAAGTGTAGTACTCACTCCTCATCAAGGAAATGTCTCTTTATAATGGACAGAGAGCATTACAGATGAAAGTTCAGAGATGTGACTTCCAGAACCAGTGGATATGTTTGTAACAGGACTCCTGGCCTAAAGGTTCAGTATCAAGGCAGAAGGGAAGGTAGAAAGATTGTAAGATCAAGAGGGTCAGGGAGTTGTGGTCAGATTGTATGTTCTGGAAATAATATCCTATAAGAAGTTTAGGACATAAAATCCAAGAGCCTTCAAAGCTCTAAGAAAACCTTTAAAGTTTAACTTCTGGACAAGGACTATAAGATTTTATCTGACATCTACTGAGCACAATGACTTTTATTAAGCTAAGTCCTCAACCTAGATTGGCAGGGCTTAAACCTACGAAAATTTGGTTAATAGCTAAATAGCCTGTGTCTGGCTTCAACCTGCTTCTCCCGCCTTTCAGAAAGGGTGTGGGAGAAGCCTCAGCAGAGATTTGTTCTGCATCTTCGAATTTGCAATTTGACATGAAACTCACCTTAAGGCTTGGTAAAAAGAGGACTTAACTTCTGTGCTTAGATTTACAGTCTAATAGCTACTCGGCCATTTCATCCATGTTCATCAACCATTGACTATTCTCAACTAGCCACAATGACATTGGCACTCTCTATTTACTATTCAGAGCCTGAGCAGGTATTGTAGGAACAACTCTAAGCATCCTCATCTGAACAGAACTAGGACACCCGGGGCTTTCCTAGGAGATGACCAGATTTATAATGTCATTGTAACTGCACATGCATTCGTAATAATTTTCTTTATAGTAATACCAATAATGATCGGCAGTTTTGGGAATTGACTAGTACCACTAATAATTGAAGCCCCTGACATAGCATTTCCATGAACAAACAACATAAGCTTTTGAGTTTTACTCCCCTTTCCTTCTCCTTTTGGAATAATCTATAGTAGAAGCAGGAGCAGGAAGAGGCTGAACAGTCTATCGACCTTTAACTGGTAATTTGGCCCATGCAGGCACATCTGTAGACCTAACTATTTTCTCACTACATCTAGCTGGGATCTCATTAATTCTAGGAGACATCCACCTTATTACTACCATCATTAACATGAAACCCCCAGCTATAACACAGTAGCAAACCCCCTTATTTGTGTGAGCTGTCCTCATTACAGCCATTCTCCTTTTTCTTTCCTTTCCCGTCTTAGCTGCAGGGATTACCATACTCCTAACTGACCGAAACTTAAACACAACCTTCTTTGATCCACACCGTCCCACTAATATGAATGACTAAACATAAGCTGCATCAGGACAGCAGTACACTTGAGTGTATGGTAGAAAGCCTTCTGTTTATTTAGCTTTTGTCTTCTTAGACTGTTAGAAAGTCAAAAGATAATCTTTCATCCTAAGTCTTTAGGGGATTTTCTAGAGCACAATAGTAATATTTCTATATAGGCAATATTTCTAACATTAACCTACCAAACCAAACCTATCTGGGCAAAAAAGAAAAGAAAAGAAAAAAGAAAAAAAAGATACAAGTGTTAGGAAAGAAAATGATCTTAGATCAGATTGGGTTCCTTATATTTTACCCCCAAATAAAAATGTAGTGTTGAAGACACTTGAGAATTATGACAAAGAGAAAATCTGAATCATATATTTTATCTACTTTCATTCTTGTAAGTTGACTTCACTGCATGCAGTATCGACTCCTGAAGGTTTCATTGTCTTATAGGAAGGAATATAATGTATAACTGTTGGAAGTACTGACTCTTTGAAAAGGATTATACACAGAAATTGTTTTATAGAATGCTCTGTGAAATAAAGGCATATTATTTTTTGAAGCTGGAAAGATGTCTCAGTTTTTAGGAGACTGTATTGCAGACAAGAGTTTGGATCCCAGCACATGTCAGGCGTTTTATGACTATCTGTCACTCAAGTTCTAGGGCACACACACACACACACACACACACACACACACACACACACACACAC
>CAJQZJ010032066.1:1420888-1436457 GCA_907164525.1 Lophiomys imhausi | reverse complement strand
CACACACACACACACACACACACACACACACACACACACACACACACAAATTAATTAAAAATAAATTGTGTTGTATACGTTGCTGATGAGGTGATGTTATGCATTCTAAATGTTAATTAACCTGCTCCCAGAATCCTGCTTGCTGTACATCAAGTAATGGTGTATGCTTGCGAACTATCATTGTCTCTGATTGGTTGAATAAATACTGAGAACTGAGCTTGGGCAAAGACAGAGGTAGGTGGGACTAAGGCTGGAGGGCTTCTGAAGCAGGGAGGATCTTGGATAAAAGAAGTCAGATGAGCAGGAAGGAGGACACACGCCATGGGTTTGAAAAAGAACCTCATTTCATGTGGTCTGGAACATCGGCATAGTTTGGAAAAAAACAACCGAGGGGGAGTATGTTTGTATGGGGTAATATTTGAGAAATAGAATTAAGGGCCAGCTTAGATGGGCTAAGATTGAACAATCCAGGCTAAGGTTTGATAAAATCCATCAAGTGTCTATGTGCTCATTTGTAATGGTGGGTTAAGGATTAACACTGTGGATCCATTAAATATATTATAAATATTGGAAATAATTTAACTAATTATTTCTATATGTTGCATTTTAACCATGAGGCAAGAATTGCTTTTATTCTTTTCCCACTAATGATAGCACTGCAATCTATATAAACATAACTGTCCAGAACGTTTTACTGAAATGATGGTTGCTTTAACTAGGTACAAATGCAGAGCTTCATCTACATTGCTGAAGAATTCTGGAGCCCTCAAGAAAGAAAGCAAAGAAAAAAATTTTGTGAGACATAACAGAAGCGAAATTGGTGCAAGATTCTGAATATTGTTATAAGCAGCTAGATAAAGAAAAAAAACAAACAAACTTGAGATGAATGAGAGCATTATATTACCTAGAAACTAGTCTCCAAAGCAAAGGTTCTGTATATTTTAAGATATAATCATTATCTATTGAAGCATATTTCAGTATAACCTATATGTTTAATGAACACTGGGGCATGTATCAGAGGTAAGTCAAATTCCATGGCACGATTAAACATGAAGCACCATGGAAAGATGCATTCAGCTTATTTGCCAAAATCTTTTAATATTATAAATGTTTTCATCAGTCTGTGCTACTCTGGCTCTGTAGTTCGTAAGATGTTAATGAATTGATTTTATTTTCCACACTCTTTTAATATTATACATATTTTCATCAGTCTGTGCCATATTGGCTCTGTAGCTCAGAAGTACCATGTCTGACCATCAATCACGAAATTTTTCAGTGTTTGTTATTCAGGGCAAAAATAATGAAGTAGCAGCTAAATGAGATCAGAGATAATCACAATCAGTTCCTATGTAGGATGCACTGCTAAAATAATGAGCTCAGTAAAGAAGAGCATCCTCCCTTTTCTATATGAATATATGCAATAATAACATCACTTCATTCTTTTGCATTGGCAACTTTAACACTCAAAAACTGATTTCCTTTTCTTTTTGGTAATTTTCTCATAACAAACTATATGAGGAGCCTTATTTCTCTATTATATAAAACTTGCATGTGTTCTCCATGTCCTTGCTGAGCTGACAGGGGCATAGAATGTCTAAAATCATGCTAGTGCTTCATTTTCTGTCTCTTGCATCTCCCTGAGAATTCAAGACAAAAAGAGAATCCAACGTTTGATAGCTTTGAGTAGTCAAGGATGGCTCCTGTGAGAAGGGGTTTGGCTTTGGCTGTCAGTGAGAGCCTGGTTCTTTTCAACAGAAGTAAAAGCATGAAGCAACAATACAAGGACAGACCATATGTCTCAGTCAGAGAAGTGCCAACACGCCTGAAGCACCTGTGAGGAGCAGCTCCTACATCCAGCCAACACGCCTGAAGCACCTGTGAGGAGCAGCTCCTACATCCAGCCAACACGCCTGAAGCACCTGTGAGGAGCAGCTCCTACATCCACCTATCATCCAAGTGAGTAGCTCCCGTCTTTAGGTAGCAAGCAAGGCATTTCCTTTTCTCTTCCTCATTATAAGTGATGAAATCAGGGAGGGGAATCTAATCCAAACCACTAGGGAGCAGGCTTTTCATGCAGTGGCAGACCAGATGCATCATGATGTGGTCTTTGTGGGGGTAGTGACAGGCAGGCTGTTGAATTTGGGTGCAGAAACCAGAACAAGTAAGATCAAGAAAAACAATGAATGATCTGGAACAATGAATAAGCTAAAGTCACAATAAGAAAAAAAAAAAAAACTGATGATTGAAGGAAGTGAATTGGAAATATACCAATGGAGGAATCACAGACTGAAGGAAGTTGAGTTACTAAGATATGAAAACACACTAGTCCTCAGACTTCAGATCACAAGTAAACAATCCTCATGCTCCCCACAGACATCAGCTCTCAGTCTGCCCCTGAGCCTCCATATTCCCTGACCACCATCTTCCCTACAGAAATCTCACCTCCTCTTCTGAACTCTTACTGTCCTTTTCTTGTAGAACAACTCAGAAAATTCACCTCTTTCTGCCATGTCCACAGACATTTCCACATATGACTTATATTGTGTATAAACAGTATTCTCATTGAAGATCTATGGATGGCTAGACAATTTCTGGAAAATACTTTAATTGATATTTATGTGCTTATATATGAACATGTATACAAACATCCATATTATAAAAAATGTTCTTGAAACAACAAAACAACTTTTTAATCTTTAAATATAAAAGCATACAGGATGCAGAAAACACAAATTTGCATATACTTAGAAAATTAACCCAGTTATAAGATCCCACACATGATATTTAAAGTTAGTTTAGCCTATTAACTTAGATAGATAGTAAAAAAAAATCTCAAAGACCATATCTTGATAATCCTATTAATGTCATGGAGAATCTATGAGTCCATGGATCTCTAGGGTAATTGAATGCTTTTTAATGGGAATGCCTCATGCACTTTGGTTGACAAGACATTAGCATTAGCCCTGTGCTTTATCATAAATGCCATTACAATGTCAAGGCGAGTTCCTGCTGAGGTTTTCAATAACATGTTTCATTGTGGGTTCCCCCCCTTACAGAGAAATAATAAGGAACCAATAGTTCTGGATACATCCCTACACATGACAGATATCTCAGTGCAGAAAAAAAAAAAAAGCTGCTACATAGATTGTGCTTGGATCCAAAATTAGGGTACACAGTCATCACAACTTCATGAATGTATTAGTAAAGATGATAGTCAACAAAATTTTAACAATATTGTATTATGGGGGAGGGAAGTAAACTCAAAGACTTAGACTCCCTGGTTAAAGAAAAGATTTTAGTTTGAAAGTGTAGTAAACTTGTAGAGAGAAATATGATCAATACAGTGTGTTATAATCAGTTTTTATATACATTCCTTCTAAAAGATATTTTATATTTGCTCATTGTGTATGTGTGTATGTCTCTCTGTGTGTATATGTCTGTGTCATGTGTATGTATGTGTGAGAATCTGGATCTTATGTATATGTGTGTGTGTCTCTTTCATGTGTATGTGTTTGTCTGTCTGTGTTTGTTAGTGTCATGTGTATGTGTTTGTGTGTGTGTGTGTTTAAGTGTCATGTGTATATAGGTGTCTCTCTCTCTCTCTCTCTCTCTCTCTCTCTCTCTCTCTGTGTGTGTGTGTGTGTGTGTGTGTGTGTGTGTGTGTGTAAGTGACAATACCCAGGTCAGAGGAAAGCTTGCAGAAGTTGGTCTCTCTATCAATCATTCCTGCTCTAGGAATCCAACCCAGGTTGTCTTGTTAGGCAGCACGAGCCTTCAGCTACTGAGCCATTGTGGTGGCTCTCTTTTGACTTCTTTTTCTTAGTTTTCTTTTTTTTTTTTCTTATCTGAGGATATGATATTACTATGGAAGAGATTCCTGGAGATGGATGATATTATAAATTAAGTTGCCAAGATAAACTAGCTAAAGTATCTTGTTGGTTGGCTTGTCAACAATTCATATTTTTTGTTTTCAATGTGAAAGACATCTTCTCTTTATAATTCTTAAGGAAAAAACCAAAAGATAAACTCTAAACATAGTTTAAGGCTACTGTTACAACAAATTCTACTAAATCTAAGCAAGTGAATTCAGGTTAATGCACAATGGGATTAATTATCCTCAAGAATGAACAAGCAATTTAAAATGCCTCCCAACAATCACTTTATTTGCTAATAAATCTTCAGATCCTCTTAAAACTAACAACATGTACAATGTCCCTAGCTCTAATTTTCCTTAGATTCTTAACCATCTTCCTTGCCACAATTCTCTGTAAGGGAACAGCAGAAGGTCCAGAATATCTTTAATGGTAGTTTGCCTTTTCTTCAAATTGCCAGCATGTGTGTACATCAGTGTGAAGTCAAAGAACTGTCTTGAATAGATTCTGTTGAAAGTAGAATCTCTAGGTACCAGTGTGATCAGCACTAATTTGAAATAAAACACACCATTATTTGCTCTCCAGCCATGAACTGCAAACCCAGAAGTCCTCTGAAGAAAGAAAAAATAGATGCCTTCTATGTTGAAAACAGACAACTGTGAGGGGTGCTATCTTTCTCAGAAAATGAAGAGTGATGGACGAACCACAAGGGCATTCGAAAGCACAGCTGAACAAGAAAGGGGCTAAATCAAATATATGCTAAGTCATTCTTGCTTCAGCAGGATCTACAAAGGCATGTTAACTGAGGAATGACCATTGTTCCGGTTCCTAAACTATTCACCAAGTTTCTTTCCCCACTGCCAAAAGAATGTGTCCCCTCAGTGCAGGGTTGACAGCTCTTTTCTTCTAGCTGCAAGTCCTTCTGGACTTAGCCAACTATGTAACCTTTATTTCAGAATCCACCTGCAGTCTTCCCAATAAAAATCTTAAAATATGGTTTTTATGACTTTGTGTTTATTTAAAAGATTAAATCGATCATCAAACACACAGAGCGCAAGAAAACAGGGGACTCTGGGCACTCTTCACACTTAAGGGATCATGGGCAAGAGGAATTCCAGCAGAGTTGAAGGGAGAGAGTCTTTTCTGTGTGTTTACCCCAGGTCAGACTCCAGAATATCAACCTTCCCACCACACCTTCCTCCTCACAGGGAGGCTCACTTGCTCCAGCCTCCCTCTGAACTTAGCAGTACTTGTCCTTCCTTCCACTCCTCTACGTCCCTGTCTTGCACCCATTGCTTTTCTGTCTATCTTTGAAATGTTCTCCAGCAAAGTTGTGTGGGATTCTTAAAAGAATTTCCACTGAGTCTTTAGCCAGAGAGGTCACTGAATATGGCGAAATTGGCTACATTCCATCAAACACCTTAATTTTGGGGGAAGAAAGCAGGAATAAAATACCATTTTTGAAGCTACCGATTACTCATTTACTTATTCCAAATTACAACAGTAATCTCTGTTGAAAATCAGAGAAGGGGAGACCTAAGCCCCACTGGTCTCATCATATTGACTGATTGCTAACCATTGTTTTTATTTGAATATAATGCATTGCATTTTTTTCTGCTTCCAAAACAGACTTAGAAATTATCCCAAAATGCACCCACTTACATAATTTTAATCAGCTTATTTATTGAAAGAAATTGCGGCAAATATTTTTCTATTCCTTTAACCTTACTTAAAGCCTCAATTACTCTTTTTGTATTATGACTTTATATAATGTTCAGGTATAAGTTACTTAAGTAGAACCCAGGTTGGGTATTTTAGTCCTTCTTATCATGTTGCCACACAGACACACACACGCTTTATGATTATTTCTTTCACGACTAAGAAGAGGTAGGCCTATTCCAAGTTCTCTAAGATATCGCCAGATTGACCGCCACAGTGGTTGTACAAGCCTACACTCTCACCAGCAATGGAGGAGGGTTCCCCTTTCTCCACACCCTCGCCAGGATGTGCTGTCATTTGAGTTTTTGATCTTAGCCATTCTGACAGGTGTGAGATGGAATCTCAGAGTCGTCTTGAGTTGCATTTCTCTGATGATTAAGGATGTTGAGCATTTCTTCAAATGTCTCACTGCCATTGTACAACCACTATGGAAATCAGTCTGGCAATATCTTAGGAAACTTGTAATAGCCTTATCTCAAGACCCAGCCATACCACTTCTGGGTATACATCCAAATGACTCCTCACCAAGCCACAAGGATGTTTCTTCATCTATGCTCATAGCAGCCTTATTGTAATAACTAGAAACTGGAAACAATCCAGATGACCCTCAACTGACAAACAGATAAAAAAAAAATTGTGGTACATTTACACAATGGAATACTACTCATCTATCAGAAACAAGGAAATCATCCAATTCGCAGCCAAATGGATGGAACTAGAAAAGCTCATCCTGAGTGAGCTAACCCAGACTCAGAAAGATGCACATGGTATCTACTCACTTATAATTAGATTTTAGGCATATAGTACAGGACAACTATCCTACAACTAATACACCAAAAGGATCGGGAACATAGACTTTGTTGCCTATTAAGGGGACAATTTTCCCTAGGGGTGTCACCATGTAGGCCCCCAGTGCAAGAGAAAGCTCTTAGCCCACATATGACTGTTGAGCTTAGAGGGGCTGATATGTAGGGTCACTCCACATCAGAGGAGTGGGGAGAGTGGGAAAGGGTGGAACCGGAAGGGGGGAATGAGAGCACTGTGATGGAAATGTAACTTGAAGCAATAAATAAACAAAACAAAACAATAAGAAGAGGATTCAGTGAAAACTTTACATTGTAATACTAATGGCAGTAGATCCCATCACGGGTAAGTATTGATAATGACCTTATTTAGTATTTAAAAATATATCTAGAAGAAGAATAATCTCCAACAGCACAGATAGTATAAACTTCCCTTGGTAATGAAATAAGTAAGCTTCAAAGAAACAAAGTGTAGAATAATTTCAGAAAACTGACAGGTTTAAAAGTGGGACGCAGGGCTCAGTGGGGAAAAGAGTAGGCCAATGTGCTTAGAGCAAACTTGCATACGCCCATATTTACAAGCTGGTGGGATTCAATAACTCCTCTGTAGAAGGACATCCAGATCATTAACAACTATTTTTTGAGGAAAGAAGTTTAATGTGCCATTGGAACTATTCAAAAAGGTGATATATTGAGACACATTCAATGACAAACCTGAATGCATCAGTGTTTGGTGGAGCTTTGGAGTGAGGGACTGACACTGACGATGGAGGTTTCACTCCAGGCAGGAGAAGAATATGTCAAGGTTGAAAAGGTGATTTTGAGTTACTACTCCTTAGAAATGAGAAATGGGACGCTGTGTACAAGAAAACAGAAATTCTTATTACCAGATACACAAGAGAACTCTCATCAGAAAAAGGCCATTTTTTGTGCCAGTCCAGAAAAAAAAAATGTTTTTTTTCTTTTTTTTTGTTTTGCACAATTTTCTTCTTTTTTTGAACATTTATTTATTTGTTCAAGTCACATCTCAGAGTCCCCTCCTTCTCCCCCTCCCAGTTCCCTTCTCCTATTCTCTTCACCTTCGCCCTTCTATCTGAGTTTTGTTGTTGTTTAATTTAAAGTGTATCTTTTTTCTCCCCAACAGCTCCCACTTTTAGTACAATAACAGGCTCTTTTTCTTATAAAAATAAATGCAATACAAAACAATAAGAATAATTAGGCCACAATTATGAAAATTATAAGGTATAACATACAGTCCCAATGTCCAGTCCATACATATTTGGCAACTGATATTAACCTGTTGTCTATCTATCTCAATGAGTTAAAAGTTCACTACCTAACTCAGTTTCCATCCTAGCTTGTATTACCAACTTAAAAACATCTTCATAGACCAATAAAATCCTTTTAGTTCCTAAACAACTTAAAATTTAACTTTGCGACTATAACTATCTAGTTTTCAACCACATCAGAGACCTGAGAAGGATAAATATATCTCAATAAACAGGAAGTGCAGAGCAAGCAGCTTTCGAAACTAAGAAATGACAGACAATTGGTTGCCTGGACAGTCCCAAATTTCCCTCAATACATTGGAGTGTCTATCTTCAGTCATTTTGTGCCAGGACAGGGTAGGCAAGTCCTTCATAATTCCTGCTATACAGTTAATGTCTGTCAGAGATACTGGACCAAAAGACTGAACATTAAATGTCACTATTAACTTGCTTAACCATTTTTCCATTCTTATTTGGGCCTCCAAACATGTTTCCTACATCCCAAATCACCAGGAAGTAATTTTAAGAGACCAATGTCCTATTCCTAGAAGGTGGGGTGGGTGATTTTATTTTATTTTATTTCTCCCTTTGGTCATTTGATGGGTTAAAGAAGTTTGTTGTTATTTAAGGGGATTGGTTACAAGTTGTTAAATGATCTTGTTAAATAGGTTTTGGAGGTTAGACCCAGGGATTTCTCTCTTTTTCTTGTCTCTATCCTTTCTCTCCCATGTAGGGGGTGAAAACATGAAAAAAAATAGGATTCAGGCAAAATATAGGAATAAAAAAAGGATAGATTATTGAATATGCTCTTATATCTTTGTATATTGATACAACATTAAGATTATAATTGGTTACATAGGTATTGATCTTTGTATATTTATACAAAATTAAGATTATATTTGGCTATATCGGTACTGATCTTTTTATATTGATACAAAATTAAGGTTAACTCTTTCTAAGGTATTGTACCTATGTAATGCTTAAAAATCAATGGGAAGTTTTGGCCTTTTGAAAGCGACTGTCGAAACTGTTTAGGATAATTAAGAAAAGCAAACTAATAGTCATTCAAACATGTCATTTTATTAGGTACTAGCATAGTGTATCACAGATGGTTTCTAAGTTAATCAGAAATCAGGTTGCTAAGAGACAAGCAACATTTGCTTATCCAAATATATGGAAATGGATAAGTGGTCTTCAAAGCTTCAAGAGATCTGTATTCAAAGATGCTTTCTTAACTTAAGATTTTCTGATATTGAGACATGTCAGCTCCTGACAGCACCCCCATTCTATTCCAAGTAGAGGATGAGCATCCAAGAATCTCCATTTGGAGAAGGCTGTATTAGTGGCAAGTTTGTCACTGGGCAAGAGAAACCCCTTGCTTCAACTGTAGAGAGAATGCTGTCCGAACAGGACAAAAAAATGTTATTGTGAACAGTGAACAAAAATGCAAGTGTGGAAAGCTGAACTCTCACATCACTTTTCACCATTGCTACTCTCTGTTCAAGAAATTTTATACTTATTTTTGTTTTACCAACTCTTTGTGTCTTCACTGTACGTTCAGGTCTTCCCCGTAGATGTAAAATATATGCACGTTTCTCAAGTTCACCTATCAGTTTTCAATTGGGTTTTTGCTTAGAGAGTTATGGGGACACTTCACTCTACCCCACCTCCACTAAAAACAATAAAAAGGCAATATTTAATATCTGGAGCTAAGAAGAGTTTTGGCTGAAGTATCACTAATGGTAAATATACTTCTATATTACTATTGGACCAGGAGACTCACTTATTCGTGGATGAATATTAAATTCAAGAAAATAATGCTCCATGAATTTGTATGGGACAAATATAATAATTACCAAAACCATGAATACAATATTTATTCATATTTTCATGATTAAAATAGTTCTGACTGACTCACCTTCTAGATTCATTCTCTAACATTATCCAGAGTTGTAAAGAAAGCTCATTTCATCTTTGAATGCGCCTTGAAGATCAAGTGAAAACAGGTGTTGCATGTCTTCTACTGGGCAAGGAAATAGTTTCCTTAGAACTCTGTGTCCTTTGGAGCCTTCCTCATGTACAGCAAAGCAGAAGCCAGTGCCTTTGATGAAGTACTTAAACCATGGCACATGCTACTGACAGTCTTCCTTAGCAAAGGATGCCCTCCTTTGGAATAGTTTTCCTTCTTTGTTCTAACTTAAATTGCTCAACTGTAAATTGTCAGCAACTTTAAAAAGGATTGGTCTCCATCACACCATTCCTGACTCAGAGCATACAAAAATATACAGGGGCTTAGATGGTAGCTCAGTGCAACACCACAGACATGCGAACCCGAGGTCCTTATTTGGGAACTACCCAAAACATATAAAAAGGCAGACACAACTGTGCAAGTCTACATAATCATAGTTTGCCCAGAGAAAACTGGAGAATTTCACCTAGATTACAGGCCAACTTGCAGGAGGAAATCACAAGAGATGGTGCCTCAAAAAAGCACACACACCATGCACACACATATATCTTGGGAAAACAGTTTATTGAACTATTCAACAAGGTATCTTTTCAGCCATCAGTATTAAATCATTCATGTGGATATATATTATTATATTTTGATAATATATACTTCTATATTGTTTTGTTTGTTTGCTTGTTTTATTTTTATTTTTAATTTTGTTTTAGACAGGGTTTCTCTGTGTAACACTACTGGTTGTCCTGGACTCCCTTTGTAGACCATACTGGCCTCAAACTCACAGAGATCCATCTGCCTCTGCCTCTGAAGTGTTGGGATTAAAGGCGTGCACCAACATGCCCGACAACTTGTTTTTGTCACTTGTTTACTAAATAATACCGCAATATATTGTTCAAGCTCTTTAAGATCTGAATGGTGTTATCACTTATCAAATAGAACTTTTATTGATTCATTAAGGAGAAAGAGATTTCCAAGTTTCCTCACTGGCTGTCAAATATCAGCGAAGAACTAACTATTCACAAGCAGGTTGGTTCAATCTGAGAAGAGAAACCTATTTGATCTGATGAAGTATCTGACCCAGGATGAGAAGAGAGAAACAATAACAGCTTTTCATTTAATATTTGGTCTTGTATTCAGTTTTCGAAACACAACTCATGTGAACATTACTCATGCTCAATTCACAGAAAAGGCATTTCTGCAAGAGGATACTCCTCAGAATTGTTCAGGAATTATCCGTAAACATTTGACTATGAATTAAATCCAGGCAGTCTAAATGGAGTGCCCACAGTAGGTACGTTGATAGACTAATACACACCTACTATTAATCAGTTGGTTACCTAATCCTATCATTGCATTGGTCATATTCCCAAAGGTTAGGAGGCCACCTGTTTGGTGAAAAATATGCCTGCCAGCAAGGGATGTGGGCATGGGATACAAGCTTTGTGGAGAGAGAGAATATTCCTTTTAGAGGGAGTATCTACGGCGTGAGGACACAGCAGTGGAAGAACACATGTTTAGACTGAGTATAGCTCTGGGTTCAATCCCTGGCCTTCTTACCAACGTAGCTTCTTACCAATTCAGTTTACTATTTGTACTGTTGTGCAAAAGTATACTAGTGAGTAAAATTATGTTGAAAATACTCATACGTTTGCATTATTCTTTCTGTTTGTTTTGCTATGATTTTTGTAGGACTGGGGCCTGAATCCAGGGCTTGGAACATGCCAGGCAAGCCAGCTCTCCTTTCTATTAGCCTGTGAGTATTTCAAATGTTTTATAATAACTGTGTGTAAGACTCAAAAAGAAGGTGGAAAGGTAGGACCTGGAGGGAGGGAAGGAGGGGGCTGTGCTCAAGAGGTAGCTTGAATAAATAAATAAATGTTAAAAAAGAAGCAGTAATCACTGCTGAGGTGTGTGTGGGGGGAACTGCTTTGTGGGTAATGTTTCTTTTGTGGCTTGTTTTTATGCCTATACCTCCTCTGCTTGTTGAGAAGTATCTACTTGCCTGTGGTTCTACGCCATTAGTGTTAACACTTTCCTGGTGACATGCAATTTATTTTGTGGTTAAAAGGTACAGTTAGGAAGCTTATTTGAATTTGAGTCTCTGCTTATAAGACATATAATTTTGGGGAAGTTACTTATTTTTTCTAAGTATCAGTCTCCTTTGATATAGGTGTGGGTAACCCATGCTTTGCATGTTTGCTATATGAAACAATGGAGACCATGATGTACCATATAGTATGCCTAAACAACTGATCTCTGTACTAAAAGGCATATTGCCTCTGATAGGGATTACTGGTATAATTCCAGGGTAAACAACATGGTGGAGAGTACAGCTTTTATAGTTTTGAATCATGGACTGTTTTTGTAATTTTGTAAAATCTGTAAATGCTTTTTTCAGAATAATATCCTAAATTGCCTAAAATAAAGCAATAATATTCCAAAGAAAATAATTATGTTACATTGAATTTATGAATCTATGTTTCATTGTGATAGATGAGCTTTAAAAATACATTAAATAATAAGGTCTGGCGGTAAATCTAATTGCTAATCATTATTGGGAAGTTGTCATGAATGTAAATGGGACTTTGAGAAATCAGTACCAAATGTAATACGATGTGCATACATGTGTAAACTAAATTGGTAAGAAAGCTAGAAATATAATGATAGGTGATGATAAATTTTTAAAAGCAAAGATGAAATTACGGCTACTCTAGACTGCAGAGTGTGTGAGCTCTACTCATAACCACTATGGGATTAATAAGCCCCAGTCTATGGAGTTGCCTTTTGAAAGATAATTTACTCTGGTTTTGCCCACAAAATGCCCGGCAGTTCTGAACCTTGTATCAATACTTGACTCTTTTGCTTCTCTCAAACTGGAAAATCAAACTGCCAAACAACATGTCCCTCTCATTTCATCACAAATAAACTCCAATCACTTTGAGTCCTGTTAAGTGACCATGCTGGTCCAAGCTGCCACCTTCTCTCATCTAGAGTATTTGAGCAATCTCCTGACTAATCTCAAGGCTTCTCTGTTTGAGCTCCAAGGACTTAATCAAGTAGAATCCGATAACAACATATGGTTTGTTGAAAACTCTACTGTAACTTCCCATCTCACATACAGAAGCATCTGAAAATGTCATTCCTCCATTAATCTCTACATGACCTTCCCATGCTCCGTAAGGCTTTACATATCTACTTCCCTTAATACCACTCCACCCCAGCTACTGCTGGTTCTAAAAATTCCAGGAACATGCCATCCATGCCCCTGCCTCTGCACCTCATCATTTACTCTTCTATCCATCCAGGCAGTATGTGCTATATCTCCTCAAAGTGGTCTTCCATGGACACCTATTGTAAAATGTTGCCAGTGCCCAATTTTGCTCTATAAGTCTATCTTTGATATTGATATCTCATACTTAGTATTATGCTAAAACCTTATTTTTTATTTCTTTACTGTTCATGTTTTCCAAACAGAATGCAGTACCTTACCGGGATAACACATTGTTTTGTCAGTGTTTTCTTTCTGTGTGCATTTTGCCCCTTGAGAGAATTGTTTGCACTTAAAATTTAGCTCCATAAATAAGGAAAATAAACTTTATTTGAATGAATATAAACACATATATTATTTTGCCATTAGGTGAATATATTGGAGATAAGTAATGTTCATCTTAGTAAATGAAATTTGTATCACTAGTAACCAACAACCGTGACACATTATAATAAGCAGAAGTGAACTTTACACCTCTTCTGTGGTTCCACGTTAAATAACCAGCTCTGAAAGTGTCACTTGCACTGTTGGCTTTTGTATGTGCTTATGATGTTGGTGTCAGCTTCAATCAACTTCAACTTTACCCTTCACTACTTTTTCTCCTCAATGATAAAGACTGAAATGCCTGGAAGGATGAGACACAGATGTGAGTGAGCTAAAGAGTGAGAGCCATTACACAGAAATGGTAAGTGTGCCCTGGAAAACACACGGGTGCTAGTGAAGGAGAGTTATTACTGGATGCTCAATGGCAGCTGATGCCATTTACTTTCTAAAGAATGAAATTCAGACATTTGGAATGCATTTTCAAAATAGGGAAAGAACAAATTAAATAAAAACAAATTATCTAAAAAAAAAAAGGCAGAACTGAAAAAAATATCCTTGTCAAAAGAGTTTTTAATACATATATACAAATCTAAACATCGTATGTATTTGCCATGACTCTGAACACTTTTAATTAATTAACCTACCCTGAACTATTGTGCATGTTTGAAAGCTTAAAAAAGAGTTACATCTCAAGTGCTTACGCCTTCCCTAAGAGAGCAACCTATCACCAAATGTCATACCTCTAAATGTTATGCACATTTTGTTCCTGTACTTGACAACTCCACTGCAATTGAAGAACAGTGTGATAAGAACGTAAAACTCAAACTCAGAGGCATTGTAACCATATACTAAAACGTGTCATTATATTTCTACAGTGTGCAAGAAGGTTACATGTTTACTTCATTATTGACTTTTCTTTTTGAAATATTCAGCAAATTTTGAACTTGGAAGTATATTATTTCTTTAAACTGACTACTATAAATAAGACAAAACGACTTAAGCAAGCTGGTATCTTTGAAATGCCCCAACTTGTAGTGTAAATTATGACAGGCACACATGGAGGTCATGCTGTCTGCATATTCTTTTTTCCAAGAGAATGTTCTTTCAGCATAATCAGACCATTCTTCCTGGTTTAAATTTGCATTCTTAGATGACAAAATGGGTTGGTTGTTGGCAGTCTTCACTACAAAGTCTTGTACAATAATTCATTCATAAACAGACTATCTGTGATGATTATCTTAATTATTGCTACTGAAGATATCAAGGCTTAACCTAAGCATTTTTTTTGAAGAAACAAACTTTCTAAATACTTTGATTCAGGACTTCTGCATGTGGTCACACTATTTGTAAACAGAAGTACATGCTACATATGTTAACCTAGATGATAAATCTTCTTTGAGAAGGGTGGAAGGGTGGGACTGGAGGGGGGAGTAGGGAGGGGATTGTGATTGAGATGTAACTTGAAGAAATAAAAAATAAATTATTTAAAAAAAAGTACAAGGTACAAAGTACAAAAGTACAATGGGGAAAAATAAGGGAAATGTCACATAGACTATTCCACAGAGTTTATGTGAATGGACCTGGCAAACATCCTGGCAAGAAACCTCCAGTTACCCAAATCACCCTCACTAGTCAGTTTCCTCACAGTCAGCAGTTATTATTTTACTTATTGAATTTTACTAAAAATAAAATTTCAGGGAGTGAGTGGACCTGAAAGAGTATACCATCAAGGCCAAGAAACTATAAAATATGCCATATATAGTAACATTCAAGTTCAGTAAGCCCATAATCTACTTGTCCATCATAAATGTGAATAAACCATGTATATAACCAATTGAGAAATACTCATCCACCAGATATGGCAAAAGGTTAGTATAAAACAGAAATCATTGCTTTAGAGAACATTGTATGATTTTTTTGATCACTGAAATTTCCTTCATTCTTGCCTTCTTCCAGTCTAAATAAACAAGCAAAATTTGACTTCAAGACTGTTCATAAATGTTCAGAAAAAGACTCAGAAATTTATTCTCTTTTATCTTCTTGAAGTTCAATCTAAACTGCTTCTGTTTTCAATACTGTGATGTTGGGACAAGAGGTAAAATTGTTATATAATTCTTTGCTGTTAGAAAGTACAGTAGAGAATAGTAACCAGTTTTAAAAGAAGCAAGCACATATATTCCTAAATTAGCTACCTTTATTTTGTAAAATTATCTGAGGAACATAAGACAGGATGCACAAAAATGTAATCTCATTAATAAACATTTTAAAAATAATTTGCTTTTACTATTTTTTGTTAATTTTTTTTCTTTCTTTCTTTCTTTCTTTCTTTCTTTCTTTCTTTCTTTCTTT
>CAJQZJ010032066.1:1392082-1420878 GCA_907164525.1 Lophiomys imhausi | reverse complement strand
TTTCTTTCTTTCTTTCTTTCTTTCTTTCTTTCTTTCTTTCTTTCTTTCTTTTGTTTGTTTTTTGAGACAGGGTTTCTTTCTGTGTAGCTCTGGCTGTCCTGGACTCACTTTGTAGACCAGGCTGGCCTGCAACTCACAGTGATCCTCCTGCCTCTTCCTCCTGAGTGCTGGGATTAAAGGCGTGAGCTACCATTCCCGGCTTGTTCTTATTACTTTTAAAAAGTAAAAAAAAAAAAAAAAAATTACATTTTTCTTCCTCTCAGTCTTCGAATATATTCTATGCCTTGCTCTTTCTCAAATTTAAATCCTGTCCTTTATTTCTTTAACTGTGTGTGTGTGTGTGTGTGTTCCTAAATACACAAATATAACCTACTCAGAACATACAATGTTCCTTGTATGTTGGTTATCCAAGGTGACCACTTGGTATTGGGTAAGCAGATTGGGGATTCTTCTTTGGGAAAGATTATTTTCCCACTCTCAGCATTCCTTAGTTTCCTGTAGTTTGTTTGTTTGTTTCGTCTTTGTTTGAGACTCCATAAGATATTCTATTTCCATGTTAGCATGTCTGTTGGTGTTATCCTTGTTCATGTTTTGCATCTTTAGTCAAAGAAACATGGTCTTGCAACAATTGGAGATCATTATAGAAAACCACAACTAATCAAAACACATATAAGAAGAAAGCATGTAGTGTGAAACTCCAACTGATACCTCTAGAACAAAATATCTATACTAAGGCTCAGGGGTCGTAGTGGAAGAGGCATCAGAAAGACTGTGAGAGTCACATGAACAGAAAGTTTTCTGTGAGATTCTGTCTTCAAGAATGGCCAGGGATGTTGTGCCCAAGAAGTCACTGATTAATTTTCCTCTCACTGATATTCCAAGTGGGCTGCTGTGAGCTAATGGTTTTGGTTCTGTTTCCCTCTTTTGTACCCTTAGGGCCTAGGGTATTTAAGATTGTACAAATGGCATGCCAGTCTTAGAAGAGAAAAAAATGAAAAGAAACAAGAAACCATGCAGTGGTTCTTTGTGCTGCTGGAGGGAGCTGGTTCTGTTCGGGTATTGATTTCCTTTAGCCAAGGCAAGTCCAAGGACCACAAGGCTGTAAGTGATAGGTACACACTTTCCAGAAAACAGTGCCCTCCCAGTGTAATACTCAGGGATATATGATAATGTATTCTACTATGCTATGCTCACCTGTGAAGGATTGTATCACTATAAATACTGGCATTTTAAAGAGTTCTATACATACTTGAATGTTATTTGCAAAACAAAACAAAACATCAAAATGATAACAAAAACAAGCCAGGATTCACTGAAAAGTGAAGGTTCTCAAGTGTTTTATTTTTTATTTTTTAGTGTCTACTTCATCCTGAAAGCGCTTTGACTATTAATAGAAAAAGTGTCCATCTGCCCTCAAAACCCAATTGTATTTGATATATAACATTTACCATTTTAATATGAACCTTAGTTTATTTTCATAAGTTAAAAACTGTCTTTTGAAATGAGATAACCTTAGCTGCAATGTTGTTGCTTTCTGCCTTGACCTTCCTCATAGGCCAGCTTACCCAAGGGCTATTGTGCATCCTAAGAGTATCACTACGCCTGATAGGCCAGCTTACCCAAGAGCTATTGTGCATCCTAAGAGTGTCAGTACGGCCAGCTTACCCAAGGGCTATTGTGCATCCTAAGAGTGTCAGTACGCCTGACAGGCCAGCTTACCCAAGGGCTATTGTGCATCCTAAGAGTGTCAGTACGCCTGATAGGCCAGCTTACCCAAGGGCTATTGTGCATCCTAAGAGTGTCAGTACGCCTGATAGGCCAGCTTACCCAAGGGCTATTGTGCATCCTAAGAGTGTCAGTGCGCCTGATAAGCCAGCTTACCCAAGGGCTATTGTGCATCCTAAGAGTATCAGTACGCTTGTTTATTCTGTTTCTCTCTCTAGGCTGCCAGAATTATGGGATGTAGAGCCAAAGCTTTGCTCAGGTTGTTGAAGTAGTCCTTGAATTTACTAACTGGTGGGTTAGTCACTGGAGAATAGGAGCCATGGAACCCCGCAGAAAGGGCAAGTGGTCCCTCCCTGTGCCATAGCACTACAAAATCCAGGCTATGTGAGCCCTGCAACTGATCCACAGAAAAGTGGTAACACATGTCAGATGCAGAGTACAGGAGACTCAGGGTTACATTGAAAAGATGTGTTCTCCTTTTTGTCTTAGATATCGTCACTGAACTAATGTGCTCAGAGTGCTTCTCATTGTGACATGCCAGGAAAATCTACACTGGGCAGATCTCTGTGGGACTTCTTTGATGGAATACAGATTTCTCCAGAGTTCCCATTGTTGCTCTGAGCACAGTTCTACTGAGCAAAAGGTGCACAATTGAATGGCCACTCTCACAACTGAGCCAAAACCAGCTATGTATTTTTTCTGGGTAAGGATCTGTACCCATGTTTGAAATGCTAACAACTTTTCTAAATTCTAGCTCTTTAAAGTGGGTACTACATGTTAATGAAATTATGTAATTGAGTTAGTTTAATTATTTGTCATTGTGCAAGAGTCACTGATGTGCTAATGTTGCTGTTGGGAAGTTCTCTATGCATGGCACATTTCATTTTCAGTTTGCTCCTGTACCTCAAACTCTGGGGAGCTGTATGAAGAACACATCTTTTTCCTTCCTTTACTATAGAAAGAAAAACTCACTTTTTCATATTCACTTGACTGCAAGAGACCATACAGAACCGTTTGGCTAATGAGTGTATAAATAAACTGTACTGGGAAAATATGAAGAGATTGGATTTCTTTATGAAGTTGCCACCTTTTGCTTTTTGATTTTTTTTTTCTTTCTGTGTTTTCTCTCTCCTTTATCTCTGAGCTTTAATGTAATGGTGGATAAATCCTAGTACCATACTACATTCATGCACTAACCCCTCTTAACCATGCTTTGGTAAGAGACTATAATTAAACTCAGTGGATCACACAGAGAACAAAGACTTGGAGGCTGAATTTAGTCTTTGGCCAGCAAAACTTGAGGACTTGAGTTTAACCCCAGAGACCTACATGATGAAAGGAGAGAACGAACTCCAACATGTTATATTCTCTGACCTCCAGATGCGCTCCATGGAGCCAGCACCTTTCACTGACACACACACACACACACACACACACACACACACACACACACTGAATAAATAGATGAATGATTAATAAAAAATAAAAAGAAAATGTGAGCTCATTTTTTTCTCACCATTTGGTCACTAAATTTTAGTGACTTTGGTTTTTAATTTTTGTTTTTTGTAATTCACATATGAACACAAACTCCTGTTTTTTAGAGTTGTAATCAGCTAAGGCTGGGATTTTAAATGATTAGCATTTCTTATTAACCAGCCTGGTTCTTCAGTGGAGCATGGACCGGACATAGTCCAGCTGATAGTGGGGCAGTGTTATCCTTCCTAGAATAGAGATGGTTAGGTGATACAGAGGATTGTAAACTTCAACTTAGTTATCAATATATAAAGATTTTAACTCTCAAAGTCTCTCAAGTTCTGAAAACAGATAGAACATACTGAAAGACAACTCAAAATGGAACAAGAAAGCCAGACATTTTGTAGTTCCCAGACCATGATTATGAACTCATGCCATATTGAGTATGAAAGTTATCAGGAACAAACAGCAACTTTCATCATCATTTAGAAACTCTCCTTGTATTTCTGGAGGAGGCACAGGGAAACATGTGCTTAGTAATTTGAAATTATGGGTTCTTTAAACTCTTCATTCCCAGCTCCTGATTAAAGACTTCCTGAGATGCAATTCTGCTCTAATAGTAAAGAAATTAGCAACAGAATCATGTTTTGAAGAATTTCAAAACATGAATCTAAAATCCTCAAAGGACTGCAAATCAGAAGCCAGTTTTTCTCTTCTTTTATTTTCTAGTTCCTGTTCTTTCTATTCCTTCTCTCTCTCTCTCTCTCTCTCTCTCTCTCTCTCTCTCTCTCTCTGGTGTGTGTGTGTGTGTGTGTGTGTGTCTCCCTCTCCTCTCTTTTTCTTCATCTTATTCAGTTGTGTTGAAAAAAGTTTATTGGTTACAGATGGAAACTGTCTGTCCCCCTCAGTGGTAATAGAGTCTTCTGGGACAGTTGAAAATTAAGTCATACATAAATGTGATATTCGTAATTGCCCCTCCCCTACCATAATCCTGACTGGAGAAAGACTGACGTTTTGTCTATAAAACTCAATTACCTTGAAATAACATTCTTATTTATTTCATCATACAAACATATTGAGCGATTGGTTCTCACGCACTGTATGCAGATTTCAGTAAGTATTTTACAAAAGTTACTTGCCAAATTATAAATTGTAAAACAACTTGGTAGATTGTCTTATAGGTTCTCACAAGCAAATTCTTAAAAAAAAAAAAACTGGCCAAAGAAATTTTATTCATTAAACAAATACCTCCATTTGATAACACCCAAGGATTACTACTTTTGTTTTTTGATTTATGTAAACTCCCAGTAAATATTTGCAATCTTGATAATTTGGTTTTCATAAATAATTTGTTGTTTGCTTAAACATGTAAGTTATTTTTAATTTACTTAAAGTTAATTGAGATGTATTCAGGATTAAGATGCTTCCTTACAAAGGGTGTAGAGTAGCAGTGGTCATGATTAAAGGGCATGGTTTAATCCTATGAATGTCATTGTAACCTTCTGAACCTACTACCCTTCAAAACAGTTCCTTGTGTGGTAGCTATCCCCAGCTATGAAATTATTTTCATCGCTACTTTATAACTGTAATTTTGCTACTGCTATGAGTTGTAATGTAAATATCTGATATGCAGGATATCTGATTGTGGACCCTGTGAAAGGGTCCTTTAACCATCAAAAATGGTCTCATCCCACAGGCAGAGAACCGCTGCTGTTAGTAATTGGCATATAAACATTCAGTCACATGTGCAATCTGGACACATAGAAGCCTTTTTCATTTTCATTGTTGATTCTCAAAGACTCTACATTTTTGTATTTTTTTATATCTTGACCAGTACTAGCCAATGAACAAAAGTAAAACTTATGCTATGATAAGAAGCTTTCAAAGGCATATTAGGTTTCAATATTGGTACTGCAGAAGCAGAATCGAGAAGCAAATGCTTTAAACCTATAAAGCCTTTGCTCAGTCTCAGTTTTCATTGGAGTAGACAAAATTAACTCCTTGGAGTAGCAATTATGGGTCCACTCTAATGGAATCTCCAAATCACATTTCCGGTACTCACTTCCCCAACCCTGACTGACGTTTATGTCATACAACCAGTCACAGCGGAGCTCTGTCAATGAGGCAGGATGTGATGGAGAAATGGAACTGTTGATATTTCCCCCAAGGAAAGCTCAGTGTATACAGACGGTTCTAGTTCCATTTCTGTAGTTGTGGCACACACCATAATCAAAAACAGCTGAGGGGAGGAAAGTTTTATTTCTTCTTATACCTCCGGGTCACAGACAATCAGTGGGGGACGTCTGGACAGGAGCTAAGGCAGAAAGCACTGAGGGACACTGCTTACCAAATCACAGTCAGCTCCAGATCCATCTGCCTAGGGATGTTGTTTCCCACGGCAGGATGAGCCCTCCCAAGCCAATAATAAAGACAGTCTTTTATAGGCAGAGACACAGGACAGCTTGATCTAGGAAGTTCCTCAATTGAGCTTCTTACTTTTCGTTGACACTAGGTTGTGTCAGTCTGACAATAAAAATTAGCTAGCAGAAAAACAAAAGTCAATTATATCTATTTATATATTATTATTTAAAACGATTAAAATATTTGTCAACAAGCTATGTTCTCTCTTTGAAAAAGAATACTACATACTATGAGAACACAAACATAACCACATACTCATGCATATATGGAGTGATATATCCTACAGATTAGGGATCAGTTTCAAGAGACAAATTCATTATTTAAATACATGGCATTGTAGGTATCTTTCAAACCAGAGGTTTAAGTAAAAGCTTTGTAGAAAATACTGAAATGTTAACTTGTAATCAATGTTTGGGTGATATATATTAGAGTGGTACAAAAATATCATAGATTGGGTGATAGAAAAAGCAGAAATGCTGGGCGGTGGTGGCACACGCCTTTAGTCCCAGCACTTGAGAGGCAGAGGCAGGCGGATCTTTGTGAGTTTGAGGCCAGCCTGGTCTACAAAGTGAGTCCAGGACAGCCAGGGCTACACAGAGAAACCCTGTCTTGAAAAACCAAAAAAAAAAAAAAAAAAGAAAAAAGAAAAAGAAAAAGCAGAAATGGTTCTGCCAGGTTCAAATCCCAGGTCATCATCAGGATAAGCTTCTACAAAGACTTCTGCATTGGATTGACTATTGTCTCCCTACACCTTAGCCTGGTATTTACTTGCCATGCAACTTTATGCTTATCTTGTTGTCTCAAAAGGGCCCTAGTCATGTTGAGTCCACTCCAATAAACTAAGTTTAGCTTGTGTATTGAAATGTAATATTTCTAAACACATCCTCGATCTGTAGTACTAAAGACATTAACATTTGAATTATTGGGAAATGCAATTAGTGTGGTCTCTCCAAATTTTGACTATAAAATAAATGGATTATTTTTTAATTCACAAATATTGTTTCATGTAGAAATCACATATATTTCTTTGTAGGATAAAGTATTTACTTATGAGGGGAAGTGACATCAATGCTTGATGCAATTCACAAATAGTTTCTGAATGGTCATTGACCTCCTGTTTCAAACACATTCAAAAGACGAAAATGTCATCTGTGGCTCATTGCACGGATCAGGGGACTGTGTCAAAACATGTGGACAAGGCTAGAACCAGCAGGCAGATTTCCAGTCAGCTCAGAGCAGGTCTTCCCTGTTGATTCTACAAACATGATTCGAATGTGGAGACCAACTTGACAATGAGAAGACACTTGTCCGATGAGTCTGTTGAGGAGCTAGCATAGTTTCACATGGAAATTAATCAGAGAAACACCCAATCCCTCCAGTCAAATGTGCCCAGTAAATTGTGGACATAAAAAGATGATTATGACACTTAAATTTGATCTCTTTGTTGCCTGTGGCCAAACCTAATGTTGTGTCCTTCTATCTATCAACTGATTTATTTATCTTATTGTCCAGTGGGTTAGACACATTGCAATGCCAAATGAACAACCATTCTCAGGCCCGTAGGCAGCAAGGTTCTCCAGCAGCTATGTAAGTATGTTTCAGCGACTTACACAATAATGAAATTGATACCCAGTCATGGTTAGCTCAGTTAAAAGTAGATTTTGGGGGATATGAAAAGAAAATACAAAGAGTTAAAAAACACCCAAGATTAAAGGAGTATGTATTTATGCTTCAGGATCCATACTGCTAATTATAAGAAGAGGGTACAGATGGGTAAAGTGGTCACTTCTCTTTTCAATTAAGAAATGAAAAGAAAATTGGGGAAGGTACTAGAAATCTGTAGTTATTTTCTCTATCTTATGTAGATATTGAGGCCACAGATACTTCATGAGTACATTATCAGTTAAAGAATCTTGTATTTGTACAGAGTGGAAATGTATTGAGTGTTATCCATTGGGATCTTTAGACCCAGGATAAAACATATCTTAGTATATTTTAACCTAGTGTCAATCTGTTCGAAGTTTGAGACAATGTATGATATTTCAGGGTAATTGGATCTTTTGATCTAATTATGAAAAATAAAGAGCAAGAAAGCATAGTAGCTATTATTGTGTGTTAGGTTATTTTAGTGGCTGCTTTAACCATAGTCTTTGTATTTTCAAATTAAAATGCACTATTTTATTATTATTATTTTCAAGTATAAGTATGCTGACCCAAAAATGCATGCATACCTATTTTCCTAATAGACTCAGCAGGTTATGAAATAGAAAGAGTTTCCAGATGATTTAAGAGATTCCAAAATGTCTGAATATAGTGGTAAACAATGCCATGCCAGTTTTTAATATATTTACTAGACTCACTATCTACATAAACAGGATGTGTGTTTAACCTTTTCCTGAAAGCTTTAATCTCTAAGCAGAACTCAAAAAGCATCTAGCTGGACTTTAAAAAAGAGTCCCTTGAAGTAAACAGATCCTTGGTGAGTTTTAAATCTCATTTTAAGTCACTGATTTTTTTTTTCCATTGTGAAAAACTATGCAAAATTTAACTGAATTTTCTTGGTCTTTTGACCTTAATACTTTCTATAATTTTTCCAAGAGTCACTTCTGAATTTCTATTCCTATTCTCATCTTGCTTTGGGCTGATCATATTTCATGCTTTTTGAAAATAGAGCTTTTTTTGAAAATTTAAATAGTTTTACAATGAAAATCATTTCACAAAAATTGACAAGGATAGATAAAACATTTTCTAAAAGTGTGAGTTCCATCTAAGTGATATTTTAAATATATATCGATAACTTTATGAAAATATCTACTTCCAAAATCTAGTCCACCTACTTGTGGTTATGAGAAAGGAAGGAGACAAAATTCAACAATGTTCTAAACTGGAGGCCCTGCTCAACAGATCTTTACACTCGACCATTTATATAAACCAAGGAAATAAATACAGATATAAATAGTGGGTGGCACTTTTAGCTCAGTTAACAATGACTGGGTTCCAATTTCAACTACTCACGTAGTTGCTTCGGAGAACCTTGCTGCCTACAGGCTTCAGAATGGTTGTTCATTGGCACTGCAATTCTTATTCATCATTTAAGAGCCACAGAAAAATGATGAGAAGGGGAGGGGCATGCTTGTCTTCTGAAAATTTAAGCTGGATGTGCCATTTCCCATTGAGTTGGAATTGAAGCAGTTCTGAGGCTGCAACATAGGATGGATAGGTTCTAAGGAAGACAGACATGGCAGAGAGGCAAGTATGCATGGGTGAGGAGTGAGAACATCTATAGCTTCAAGAAGAAACAAGCATGCACCAAGGGTCAGTTCCAGTTACAGCTTAGTTTAGAGGAGATGCAAGGACACCTCTGGCCTTGGTCCTCACTGATACCCAGTGTTCTGACTCCTGATAAAAGGACATATTTCCAGCTATTTAATTGTCCACTAGTATCAGCTGCTTTGTTGATCTTTGCACCTTCTGTTCCCTGTTTCTAAAATGGTCTTCCCTCAGATCTCTACAAGTTTATTCCACATTTGCTCCACACCATAACCAAACTAGGCTCTTCTCATGATATCCTGTCTAAAGACCTTAGGTTATATTTCATATATTTACTCGTTTTATTACTACATCGCCTAATTCCTGAGCCTTATCTTCAGATTCCTGGGTTTAATTATCTTTGTCTATTTCATCCATGGCTTCTTTTTCATTCCCTAACACCTGGGGAGGAGCCCCTAAATATCTTTTTCTTTTAAATCAAGGAATAAATGAAATTAAATAATAAAAAGCTATAGACTATGAGTAATTATTCCTCATCAGAGGACTGAGAGAATAAGAACAGAACTCTCCAGACATATTTCTTTTTGTAAGCAAGTGAGTGCATGTGTATAGGGTCAGAGTCAAGGGTGTTAGAACTGCAGAGGAGCACATGGAATGCCTATATGCTTCAATCAGGTTTTGGTGATCACCTTTTTGAGGTTTAATGGTTTTTGTATCAGGATCTTCACATTTCTGTGTTTCACCAAGCTCCACAAGCTAAGTTCTGGATTATTCATAAATGCCCAAGTAGGTTGAGTTCTTAAATATGGCCTATCATCACCCTTCTGAGATTCTCTAGAATTTATACAAAGTGTTTTCCATGCTGTTTGTGATTCCACTTGGCTTCCTGAAAACAACTTCAGCAAGGACAGCCTGGTACTTGAGCTATGGTACTAACTTGAGATACTCAAATTTTGGAAAACATTAATCTATAGTATATGGAAGGAATGCAAACCTTCCAGAATGAAAACCATATGTTCCTAAATAATGATTATTGTTCTCTACAGAAACATCTCCATCTGAAGTGGAGAAAGTCAATGCAGAGGAACTCCAAATGTGGAACCCTAGGGGAAGTGCTAACAAGCATAAGAAAGGAAAAGTACAAGTTGGCTGCTCTCAGGGGACTTTCTTTACATCCCTTCACAGAATTTAGCCTTATGCACATGGACAAGAATTGGAACTGGGACTCTTTTATACTTCTAGCCAAATTGCTGCTGATCCCAGTGTGATAGTATCTCCCACATGGAAGGTTGTCTAGATCCTAGGCCAAAGTCTGAAGTTACTCTGGGTGAAAGCCAAGATGAGGACAAGGGATAGAAAGTAGTCAGGTATGGTAGGAATCACTGAGAATGCTCTTGCTGGAGACCAGGAATGCCAAGAGAGCACTGACTTCAGTCCCTTGTTATCTCTTGAGAAACCGAGAGCACGGTCCATATAGAAGCATCCTGTCTGGGCTAACTGGACTATGCAGTCTCTCTTCCTTCCCATGCCTCACCCTACTTTCTGTCATAAGTCTTTTAACAATCCCCAGACAATCAGTGTTATGGTACTTCAATACCAGGGACCATCTCCTGCCACCCAGGAATGCTGGCAGTTCTTTGTCCACCACCCCAGCTCTTAGGGTCTTACATCAGCTTCTCCATAAACCCAATTCTCTGTGGTCCATGGATTTCATTCTTTAAAAATGCAAGAAAAGAACCCAGAGACTATGACCATGGAAGGTTGTATGACTGTGGGTGTCTAGCATCATAACCTTCAAATTATAGACCCCAAGACAAGAGGAAAGATTTTTATCAATCTCAAAGGAACCACACCTTCCCTTTACCTCCGGGTTTCAAGGAATCCGGAGAAGATCTTCCAAACAGAAGGAGAAGTCACTAGAAGATGAGCGAGCGGGCAGTTAGAGAGCTGGAAATCCAGCAGTGGTGTTCTCCTAATCCAGCCCTTTGCTCTCATCAAGTGTTCCCTGTTCCAATAGAGATTCATAGGCACTAGATCGGGTTTTCCACTGAAGGTGGCCCAGTCAAAGGAATTGTCCAATTAAATATTTTTTTATAACATGGAGCTAATGTGCCAGATAAGACATCTGTATTTTGACATGCATTTACTGAGAACAGGGTAACAGAGACATGAGGTAGATACATTCTGATAGATTTAGCTGCAGAAGGCACACCATAGTTTTGTGTGTTTGCTTGCTTTTACTAACTTTCTCTCAGATTCATTTGCAGTTCAGTAAGAGAATATAATTGAATGCTGGAATGTTTTACCTTATAGCCATTGTGAGAATTCTGCCCTAAGCATTTCACTTCATTTTATTTTTAAGGAATATGGGTTTTCTGAACACAGGAAGTTTAAGTATTTAACTGTAAACCACAAGAGAGAAATAATGTTATAAAAAACATTCTCCCAAACCTCTTTCCCCTGGAATTTGTGTTTGCCTCCATATCCCACTTCCATACTTATATTCTAACCATCATTTAATCTCAGTCACAGGCTTAGAATTTCACTCTTGAAAGCCCTGACATTCAGTTACCCCTTGTGAAAAGGTTTGTCTTACATGTCTGCCATCAGCATTCAGCCTTTGGTTTGTATAAATCTCACTATTTTATGACGATAAAGGGGTAGGGATGTGTTGATTTACATTCTTTGTTAAGCCTTTTACAGTGAGCTGGCTTTGTTTTCTACACATCTGGTTATTAGGTGCTATTAACAGGCTCATTACCATAATTTATTATTTACCTGAGTGTGACTTTACCCATCTGGCATTTCACTAAGTGCCACACACCTGTTAGTCTGGTTTATTTTATAAAAAGATTACTTTTGCACTTTTCAGAGAAAAATCAGGAGGACTCTTTTTATCCTCTTTTCTTAATCTTGCATTTCCATTCACAATGAAATAGCTCTTAGTCCTTTTAGTGTAGAACCAAGTTCAAGATAACACAGAGTGAAATTCAGACACACAAAGCCCACCTTTTGATATGAAAATGTTCTTTCAGCAACACTACAGCCTCCTCAAACCCACAGTGTTCCAAATGTACTTTAAAATGAGGCAATCTGTTTCTTCCTGTGAGATGTATTATTTTAAGAGAGCTTCTCATATTTGCTGTGTTGCAAGTTATTGGGTCTTCCATTAGCTCAGCATTGCTAGCTTTCAGATCATACAAGGACAGTGGGAGAAAATTCACTATATTGGCAATTTTCCAAATTTGTGCTCAGAGGAACTATACTTTTGTCTAGAAGACAGTGAAGAGGAAAAAAAAAGAAATGAAAATGTGTAATATTCAAGTATTACTGGTGAATTATTAAGTGTCAGAATCAATTTCTTTAAATATAATGATTTAAAAGTTTAGTGTTTTGGGGCTCCAGGGATGCAGATCATTAAAATTATAATCCAGTACTTGGTGCTCTGATTTTAGAAGAGTCTAGATTGTGTGTGTGTGTGTGTGTGTGTGTGTGTGTGTGTGTGTGTGTGTGTCAGGGTGTGTCAATGCCTGTGTCTGTGTGTGCATCTACATGTGTGTGTCTGTATGACTCTGTGTCTCTATGTGCCTGTTTATGTGTGTGTGTGTCTCTGTGTACCTGTCTGGTTATGTATGTGCCTGTGTCTATTTATATGTGTATCTGTCTGTCTGTGTCTGTCTGTCTGTGCATGCATCTATATGTGCATGTGTATGTATATCTCTGTGTTTGCACATGTGTGTCCGTGTGTGAATCTATGTGTATGTTGTATGTGTGTGTCTATATGCATGTCTGTGGTGTGTTTCAGACAGGTTGAAAATTCTGTGTAGCTATATAGATGATCAATTCGAGTTTTATTGAAGAAAGTTTATCTGCGATTGCTAAAGATTTATTCATGACTCTATTGCACAGTGTACCAGGGGAGCTGGATGCTGATGCTCTCAGCACAGGATGGGTATCCTTCTCACTACACTACAGCACCTAAATCACCCAGAAGAT
Source organism: Lophiomys imhausi (assembly GCA_907164525.1). Lineage (NCBI taxonomy): Eukaryota > Metazoa > Chordata > Mammalia > Rodentia > Muridae > Lophiomys > Lophiomys imhausi. Next base: position 1,407,993 of record CAJQZJ010032066.1, on the reverse strand, counting down.
CTCTAAAGTTCTACTACAGTGTGAAATGGGCAGTTGTCAGAGGCCCTGAAGAGATGCTCAGGACATGGTGAGGCTGTTGACCGAGTTAGAGATATCCCTTTTTAACGATGGACACACTGCTAATAGTATTTGCTTATTCCTGCTTCAGGCATTTGCTTTTGGGGATGCTAATGGTGTAATCCCCATTTTGGAGTTTGGTAAGAATTACCTGAGGAACTTGACCACCACCCAGAAAATGTTGATTGTAACTGTATAAGCTAAAGGCCAGATATTTGCATTTTGAGGAACACACTCAAGGAATTCTCATTACCAACTAAATCATATTAAAAACTAGCTACTTTAGGATTCACTAAAGGACAATGCCATATGTATTGCCACAAACTACTTTAGAATGTGACAATCATAGTATTCATATAGCATGCACCATCATCTTTTCTTTACCTCCTTTATTCAGGTTAGGACCACAGTGGCATTTTATCAGTGAGCCACAAGGATGCCCATGAACGACAGCTCATCTAGCACAATCAGACACAAGCCCACCATGTGCTGTTCTATTCTTCTCCTGGGCTGAATCAACGGATGGACTTCTAAACAGAAATAGCACATAATCAACTGGAGCATTTGCTGGCCTGGTTCTCGTGAGATAGCACTGAGCCAGGTACCTTTTGCACCCTGTACTCATTCTGCACATTCAGCATAAGTAAGAAATACTTTTTTGATGCACTGAACACCAATATCACAATAGAAGAATTCTCAGTTCATCACATATGGCCTGAAAAAAAATAGGTGAGCACAATGGAGTCAGTGAACAAAATAATATAGACATAATAATAATATCATTATTACTATTACAAAATAATATAGACTACTGACGAAAAGAAGAACTGAATGTTTTAGGCAGGTAACAGAAGAATTAGTGCTGGCAGTGGGAAGAAAGATGGGGAATGGCAGGAAGAGTAGGACTGGAGATGGTGGGTAATTGCTGGGAAGCCAGCCACTAAGAGGCTCACTGTACTCCTCACACTAACCCTGTATCATCAAAGAGAGCTCTGCTTTGAGCACTCAATGGTCGTTTCGGAAAGCCACAATAAAATGAAGCATACACCAGATTTCCAGAGTTTGGGAGGGTATCTGGTGTCCAGAGAACAGCTTTAAATATTTAAACTGCTAACATTAGAACAAAGATGATCTTAATGGTGATTGAAAACATCTTTTGAATAAAGAAAAACACATTTTGCACACTTTCTTTAAAAGGTTTTCTCATGAGTTGGACCAACCCAGATGCAGTTTGGAACTGTACTGGAACTAAAGAAATAAAACTTGATGGGGAAGAAAAGCACCAAAGAGGAAATTAACTGATATGACTTAATGTACATTATTATTACCATCGTAAATTATGTTAGTCATTGCTGCCTCAAGTATAACTTAACTTGATTTAAAGCCAAACAAGACCACTGAGTTATTTTCAGTTAATTATGAGCGATCCATATGTTGCAATGAGAACAATGTGTTAATCAGTCAACACTACCTCAGTGGTAACAAAATGATGTGTTTCCATTCTGCAGGACAAAGTATGTCTTGCCAACAGAAGAAAATGTGAATGTAATAGTTTTGGGTAAGAATAATCATATTAACTGATTTTTGAAATTTCAAACAGATGTTAAGACTGTATGTATAAGGTATTCTCCACAAAACTCCTTTATCCTTAAAGATTTTCTGATGTATGCCTAGATGTGTGTGTGTGTGTGTGTGTGTGTGTCTGAGTGTCTCTGTGTGTGTGTATGTCTGTGTGTGTGTATGTGAGTGTCTGTCTATGAGTGTCTGTGTGTGTATGTGAGTGTGTGTGTGTGAGTGTCTGTGTGTGTGAGTGTGAGTGTCTGTGTGTGTGTATGTGAGTGTGTGTGTGAGTGTGAGTGTCTGTGTGTGTGTGTGTATGTGAGTGTGTGTGTGAGTGTGAGTGTCTGTGTGTGTGTGTATGTAGGCCAGAAGACAACTTTCATGATCGGGTTCTCACCTTCTACCGCATAGTTTCTGGAGACTGAACTTAGGTTGTTAGGTGTGATGGCAAGCATCGTTACTTGCTGTGCCGTCAAGTCTCCCCCAAAGGTGTATTTTAAAAGAGATATAAAGAGTTTCTCTGAGTGTTCTGCTGAGACAGAAGTTGAAGAAACCTATGAGCATGGAGCTCATGACTTATGAAATCAGTTTATCATCTGAGCCACGATATGAACAGATTGAAGATATTCAATAGTTATTTAATAAGAAAAAAATCACTTGTTATGTTATAACTGAGCCCTGTGTTAACCTAGAAAAATACTAAAATATACTCTGAAATACAAGGTAAGAATCCAGTTTCATTAAAAGATATACCGACCCTCAAATGTGTTTTATATTTATAACTAAAGAGCATAAACTCTGAACAATTGTAGCATACTTTTATGATGGCACTTTAAAAGCAGATCTTCCTGAATTCTAAAACTACTTACCGTGAGCATTCAGTTCCAATGCTGTGAGACAGACATTTGCTTTTCTTTAAAGAGAATTTATATAGTCACTGTCTGAAGCCAGAGATGCTACAGAAAAAGCACAGGTTGGCTTATCATCCAATTGACATATTTAAGGGAGAAACTTAAATGTTAGACAGTTTCCACTCAGCTCTTACACACACACACACACACACACACACACACACACACACACACACACCCTCAAACATAAAAACCTACTGTATAAAACAACCACTTTTCACTCAAGGGTGATATCATATGTGTAACTGAAAGGTTGCTACTACTGAAACTATGAAACTTTCAGGTACCTTAATTTTTAATAATGCCCTTATATGTGCCAATTGTCATTAATATTAAATATTTTAAATAAATAATAGGATTGTTAGCTAAAATGTTAGAAGCATGATAAATGTGTTGAATCATCCTAGAAGGGAAAGGTTTCCATAAATGGTACCAGGCATGAATCTCCAACCTCCTTTCAGCTAGTGTATAATTAGAACCAGTGAGCTCAGGGAGGCTGTGTGGAGACCTGCTCTTCTAAGCCCTCCTTAAAGCCTTGATCGTTAGCTCCCCAATTACAGCTCATCAGAGCCTTTTACCATGTTGTCTACGTCCTGTACCATAGAGGCGCTCCAGACCAAGATGAGGGTGTCAGGCTCACTGATTTCATTGAAATTCCTAGCAGAATAGTCACCATTCTTTATTTATATCATTTTATTATCGACCATATTATCCTGTGGCTTTCTCATTACCCAGTCTCTCACTTAAATTTAGTTTACTAATACACACACACACACACACACACACACACACATACACACATGCACACATACATATAAAATAATGGTTTATATACGTAGGGAAAAAAAAAGAAATGGTGATTCTAGAAGTAAGTCCATTAAAATTGGTGACTGATAAAACACTGGGTAGCATATTAAATAAAATAAAAAGGTAAGATTAACCCTCTCTCTCTCTCTCTCTCGCTCTCTCTCTCTCTCTCTCCCTCTTGTGTGCATGTTTGTATGTCCATATATATATTCTTTAGATCAATTTTCACATCAGGAACTAGATCCACTTTGATATATGAATATAAGATAAAACATCTTTAATGATAAATGAGTACTAAATTATTTCCTATGTTTTACTATATCAGTATTTATTTTTATATGTGTAAATAATAGTATACCTGATTTTTAAAGAAACATTATGTATATATATGCTGGGTATATTCATCATCAAAGCATGTGGTATAGTCACTTGGATTTAGTGTCAGTGGGTTAAAGGGCATTTTCATTTACAATTTGGCTTCCTGAAATGATTTCTCTAAAAGAAAAATCACCCAAAAGATTATCACAGAAGGTTCTTTCCAACTCCCATTAAAATATATGAGAAAGGAAGAGGGAAAGGAGGAGAGGGAGTGGAGAGGATAGAGGAAATAAGGGAGGAGAGGGAAGGAAGGAGAAAGAAAGGAGGGGGAGTGAGAGTGCATCCAAGGAAACACAAGACCCATTTTATTAAGCATAGTGAGATAATTAAATGCAGTAAGTTTCATATTCCACAACAAGACTAAAGGATCCACACATCTGTGTCTGAGAACTCTTCGTGATGCTCAGGTAGGTTCCATAACTGTCCACCTGCAGCATATTTAAGATTCCTTTCTTTTAAAACTACATCTCCTTGCTCATTATTTTGCATGAAATTTTATTTTGGAGACATTTCATCAAACAGCATTATAGCTGTCACAGATAAAATGACAGCCAAGGGAGGCAAGGAACCCTTGACACTGCTTCCAGAGCTCGTTCTTAACAAGTTAACAAGGATACATGAAGGAAATAGGAAACTCAAGCTTCTTTGTCTAGTCTTTCTTAAAACGATAACATTACTTCAAATGAAAATTTATATCAGTTATTAAAAACTAACAGCAAGCTGTGTCATCAAACTTTCCAAAGAATGTTTCTTCTAGAGTTTTCTCTCTGCCCTGAGCACTACTCTGATAACCACTTTCCTCTGCAGTGTGGGCTATGAATAGCTGTAACTTTCCCCTGCCTTTCACACAGTCCCTGCTCTAAATGGGAGATTATTCTGGGACATTTAATACTTTTGTAGTTTAAAGGAGGTTAATATGTGCAATCCATCAAGGGAAAGCAAGAACTGTAAGTCCCACAATGATATGCTACTTCCTTCTGGTTATGTGGTTATACGTTAAAGGATAACCATAGGTGTTTTAGAAATGTAGTAATTACTCATGATTCAAGAAGAAAAGACAAGGAGAAGAGGATGATGGTGTTGAAAGGTCTTGACTGGTCCACTATCCGTCATAAACACTTTCCCATTGATTGTGGGAACTGTGGTTTGTGTTTCTTTAATCTCTGGATGTTCATAAAATGATGTTTTTAAAGAAACACACATTTCCAGAAATGACTGATATACGCTTCTTGCTTGAGTATTTTAGTTACGATGGAAATGTCTATCAGTGTGTGTTATTAACAGGAAGAGCAAGCACCTCTGTGTGACATGTTTCTTCCACTTTTGCAACTTGAGGAAGGAGTTAGTTATTAAAGCAGGACTGAAGCTAGGTTGATTCTGAGCCAGTGGTGCTTCCTCCCAGTGTTCAGGTAGACACTTGGTTTTGTTTTGTTTTTATTTAATTAAACTACATACTGCTACAAATGATCTAATAATCTATATTGAAAGATCTGAACAACTTCCTTTTGAAAGGATGATAGTTGATCTCCTAATTAGTCTCTCTCTCTCTCTCTCTCACACACACACAAGCATTTAATGCACTGTTTCCACATGTTCACACTTTTCTTATTAAGAATTTATATTATGAGCCATACATGGCAGTATAGGACTATAAGGCCAACATCTCAGCAGAAGAGATAGAGAGTTTTAAGAGGTCAAGGCTGGCCTGGACCATATGTCAGATTCTGTCTCAAAACGAATGAATAAACAAACAAACAAACAAATAGAAATGAGAAAATCAAAGATAATTTATACTATAAATCTTATCAACTGAAATTGTAATGTAATTGCTTGCTCTTAGACTAGACCAATTGCCAGGCACTTTTTTGCTACGAATAGCTACAGAAAAAAAAAAAAAGGAAAAATCATAGCCCTAATCAACTCCACTATAGTGATCAAATATTAATAAATGGTGAAATTCAGTTATTTCTTGATACAGTAGGTAATTGCCCAGCAGAAGGGGGTGGTAGGATTGGATAATATAATCTTATGTCAAATTTAAGGTTATTCATTGTTTCACTTGATTTGTATTTATAAATAAACAAGTCTTGGTAGCTTGGGAAGAAAACCTAGTGTGTGCAAAATCTATAGAGCATACACAATCATAGGGAACTTTTATTACTGTACATTGATTTATTCCAGTGAATAAAACTCTACAGTATTATTGAAATCCCTTCTTTTGCTTTATTTAGTTTATAAAAGTGGGCATTTGTGAAGGATTCTGTGACCTCACACATGTCTAAGACATCTTGTTATATAAATGCATTGTATACTTACAAATCATAAAGGATTAAACATATCAATACAGAAAACATAGTCAAGAAAAGTAGTTTAAATAGAAATACAATAATGTAAAAAGATTAAAAATTAACAAAACTCTGGAATACAAGATGACACTTCATTTAGAAAAGAATGTTTTCTCTTTTTAAATTACTTTTTTCCTTTTCTATACGTTTATTAATTCAAGTTACATCTCCATCACAACTCCCTCTCTCTATCCCTCCAAATCCCACCTTCCCATCTTCTAACCCCTCTCCCACCTATCCTACTTTTCGTGTGTAGGGTGTCCCTACATATCAGCCCACCACAGTTCATCAGTCACATGAAGGCTAAGAGCTTCCTCTTGCACTGGGGGGCCTACATGACAGCTCCACTAGGGCAAAGTGTCACACTAACAGGTAACAAAGTCTACGTTCCTGTTCCTTTCAGTCTGTTGGCTGTAGGATAGTTATCCTGTACTATATGGCTAAAATCCAGTTATAAGTAAAATCATGCCATGTGCATCTTTCTGGGTCTGGGTTAGCTCACTCAGAATGAGCTTTTCTAGTTCTATCCATTTTTTGCAAATTGCATGATTCCTTGTTTCTGATGGCTGAGTAGTAGTCCATTGGGTAAATGTACCACAGGGTTTTTTTTTTTTTTTAATTCATTCTTCAGTTGAAGGACATCTGGGTTGTTTCCATTTTGTAGCTATTACAAATAAAGCTGCTATGAACATAGTTTCTACAAACAAAACACAGATTTTTTTTTGGTGGGGGAGGGTATGGTAGACTTGACCTTGGTCTGAACATAGATCTCTTCTACATGTTAAGTAATCATGCTGATGTTCAGCTAAACGTTCAACTCTTTAAACATTTTAATGCCCAAACCGGCCCTGAGTATAATCTCTAACCCAGGCAAGTTTCAAACTTGTAGCCTTCCTGTCTCTAGCTCTTCCTCTCTTGGCCTGGCTCAAAATACATACGTGTTCCCATCAATTTTAAGTATTTACTAATTAGGATTCTAGAGTACTCTTGTTTTAAGACTAAGAGAAGGAAGCACAATTAGATTCTTGATGACTGTAGCGTGTGTTGACCACACTGCAAATGAGAGCAGCTTCTGGACACTGGCAATGGCCAGAGCTCGCAGAGCGGTTTTGCTGTAGCAATCACTATTTGCACATTTCACTATGAGCGCCATCTGAGTATCCTGCAATTGTTGTTATACCCAATTTTCTAATTAGAAAATAGACTTATATAGAAGTTAAACATTATGCTCAAGGTCAAGGATAGATGAGTCTACGCCTAGATGTCTGCTAGATGTCTGTAAACTCATGATTTTAATCAATGTTTTGAATCTCCACATACAACAAATTGGACAGATATGCTGGAGTATTCTTTGATAGTAAAATGCTGTTTCCCAGGCTATTAATCTGTATCTCAATTTTAAAATAATATGAGAAATGATAAACCATGATTCACTGCATTCAAAAAATAACATTTACGTTAACCCAGTGATAGAGAATATTAAAGTTCTGACACAGCTTCCTGATAACTTGCTAGATAATCAAAAAATATTGGAATGGGGGATAAAACCTATTACTCCTTGGACATCAATGCACCAGGAGACTGACAGCTTTATGGCATTTTGGGGTTTTGAGCCACAATAACTGTCAAAGCAGATTGATGGGTGATCTAGTCCATTGACTGGCAATTGCTCCAAATTGACTAGAATTCAGGCAATTTCTACATTTTATAGGCCACAATGAAAAGAAGCACCATTTTTGCATCCTACTGTAGAGAAAGAAGAAATGCCTGCATTTAAAGGGAGACTGACCCGCTGTGAAGGTGGCTTTAGTGGTGTGCAAACACAGCAGCAGATCTGAGATGAGCCACGGAAGTAATCAGTGGTACAGCCCCTCCCCCTATGTTGTTTTCTGCCAGGACAGGCTCTGATAGATGGCCTCAGAGGAGGACCAAGGAGAGAAGTCATACAATGATCTCCTTGAATTGTAGGGACAAAGCCAAGCACTCAACAAAAAGTCTGGCCTTTCTAGGGAAGAGTGACCAAGCATTTGAAAAACATGTGACAACAATGGAAAAAAGCACCTTCCCACTGTGTGTGCATCTGTGTTTGCCATTACCTACCTCAGAACTAAAGATCGTGAGAGAAGAAGTGAATGATGGTCAAGAGGCAGCACTAGGAACTGGACCACAGAGGAATGTTCCTGTGGTAGAAGAGGATTGCAGACTCCATCTTACTAATTTTATAAAGCTGTTTTACACACTGTGCACATTCCTCCCAACATTTGCACTGATAACCCACAGATATCCCTCAGCCCCACATCAGGGGCACAAAAAGAGACTAAGTCAGAAGATGTGAGAAGTACTCTTACTATCTACTTCCTTCCTCTGTCAGGAATAGCTTTCTTTATATCCTGTAACTTTAGCCAAGGGTGACACTGACTGTCAGTCTAACTCATAAACAGGTGTTGGCCTGCTGTTGGGGTACACTTTTTGCTCACCCACTGCATGTCATTGGATGTTGTTTAATGATGCAGATAGCATGAATGATCTAAATGCAAGGGACAATTTAAAGAGGACAAAGCTCCTGCCACCCAATTTAAAGAGGACAAAGCCCCTGCCACCCTTCACAGTTCTGCAGCGATACTTTAAAGGAGTGGCACTTGAAGAAAATTCTAACCAGATTTGGGGAGCAGTTTCTGTCCACTATCTTGTCTTCAGGACCCCACACACCTCCAAAGGATGATGTTACATTCACCACAACTTACTACTAAGCATTCACATCCATGCACACTGCCTTTCTCTCTAGAGGAAGAATAATGTAAATAATACTCCATCTTCCCAATATGAAGGACATTTTCCATTGTAAATTAGCTTTTCCCTCCCATCTCCTGTCATTCTCACCACTATCCTTAGGCAATTTCACATTGCAACATATTTCTAAACAAATCTTTCTAATTAAATTCAACAGTTGATTGTTATTATTTTAATATAAAGGAAGGACCCAGAGTTTTAGCTTATGAAATGTTTTTTTTTTTCTATATAACTCTACAAGGAGCAATTAATCTATTTTAATGTAGTGAAGGAAAGTATATCATAATTCATTTCATGCTTTAAAATGTCACTAATTTTTTTCCAAATGAATTATCAGAGACTTCAGATATAATCAGAAGGGCCATTGATTATAAAATAACAAAGTCAGTTATTCAATGAATACTTACAGGGAAGCTTTGAAACTCTGTTACTGTTTTACTATTTTCATTATTCATTATTACTATTATTATTGTTCTGCAGTGCCAAGATTAAATCCAGACTTTTTGCAGTGGAGGCAAGTATTCCCCAGCAGTGCTGCACACAGCTCTCTTATTTTCTGTTGAGGAGATCACAGTTTACAGTTACTTTGGCAATTATGTGTCACCTTAAAGATGACAAGTATGAATTTAATTTCATTAATGATCTGGTTTATCAATAATTAATTCTGCCCTACATGACCTCAGAAAGCATAGATCTAAATAGTCGTGGAAGAAATTAATCTGTTCATGCAGTCAGCCTTGCTTAATTATTTTATTATCATAATTAAATACACTCTGTAAATGATAGAATGATTTCTTTATCATCCTTATTGCTAACATGAAAGCAATACTATCTAATACCTGAAAATGTCTACTAAATGAGATAAACCAGAAGAAAATAATCCAGTTTAAAACCAGAAGCATTGCCTTGCTCTACCTAACTGATGATTAACATTACAGGTTCAACTGTGGCTTTTATTTCAAGACTCAAATCATAAATCCCTACTTTGGTAAACATGGATGGAATTAGAGTATCATTAATGATCTATAGTTTTCAAATATTTACCTAGAATGCTAACAGTTTGTGAGCATGTGTTTAAATATAAAAATATATCTACAGCTTTACAATAAAAGTGAGAAAAATGCACTTGTTTCTTTATTACTTACAAGTGATATGTACTCAGTAAAATGATTTATTTCAGGCAATAAAATTAGCAAACAAAGGACTGAAATTTTACCCAACTTCCACATTGAAAACATTGATCTAAACTGCATCCCTTGCCACAGTCTTAAAATAAAAGTCATTGTCAGAGTGTCAGGCAGGGAGTGTGGCTCACTGATAGAGCACTGATAAAGCATGCCTGAGGCCTTAGGTTCAACGTCTGTCATATCAAAATAAGGAAATTTTCAATGATTAAACTTTATAAGAAAAGCAAAGGGGAATTCAACTTCAAATTGAGTGGAAGTGGTGTGCATGGGAGGGTCCTGAGGGAGGAGAATGGTAGGGGACTAAGAGGAGAAAAGGAAGGAAAAAGTGATGTACCTCTATTGTAGGTAAATGTATTAGAAAATTAAAAGAACTCAAGAAATTAACCACCAAGAAACCAAACAGTCCAATAAAAAAAAATGGGGAACAGAGCTAAACCAAGAATTCACAAAAGAGGAATCTCTAAAGGCCAAGAGACACTTGAAAAAATGTTCAAGATCATTAATCATCAGAGAAATGGAACTCAAGAAGACTCTGAGATTCCATCTCATACATGTCAGAATGGCTAACATCAAAAACTCAAAGGACAGTACATACTGGTGAGGTTGCTGAGAAAGGGGAACACTACTCCATTTCTGATGGGAGTGCAAACTTGTACAACCACTATGGAAATCAGTCTGGTGATATCTTAGAAAACTTGGAATAGCTCTACCTCAAGACCCAGTCATACCACTTCTGGGCATACATCCAAACAATTCCTCACCAAACCACAAGGACATCTCCTCAAATACGTTCTTAGCAGCTTTATTTGTAATAGCTAGAAATTGGAAACAACCCAGATGTCCTTCAACCGAAGAATGGATAGAAAATTGTGATACATTTACACATTTACACTCAGCTATCAGAAACAAAGAAATCATGCAGTTTGCTGGCAAATGGATGGAACTAGAAAAGTTCATCATGAGTGAGCTAACTCAGACCCAGAAAGATGCACATGACATGTATTCACCTACACCTGGATTTTAGCCATATAATACAGGATAACTATCCTACAACCAACAGACTGAAAAGAACAGGAATATAGACATTGTTACCTGTTAGTGGGAGGCTTTGCCCTAGTGGAGCTGCCATGTAGGCCCACAGTACAAGAGGAAGCTCTTAGCCCTCATATGACTGAAGAACTGATGGAGGCTGATATGTGGGGGCACCGCACACCAGAGGAGTAGGGTGGGTGGGAGAGGGGGGAGAAGGTGGGCAGGTGGGGCTGGGGGGGGAGGAGGAATGGGGCAGTGATGGAGATGTAATTTGAAAAAAAGTTAAATGAAATATAAGAAAAGATCAACCCACACATGTAACATTTGATCTTAGGAAATTGGAGGCACCACCAGAAAGTGTTCACTGTGAAAATTCCTCACTCTATTTCTTTGTACTTCTTCATTCAATAGTCACCTGAAAGGGTGAGAGAGTGGCTGAAAGGACACAAGTCTCACTGCAGCAGAGGATAAGAATAAAGTAAGGTGAGTCCACTGTGTCATTGGGCTGAAGAATGAGAGCCAGACTAAAGGGGCGGTTCTGGTCATTATAACACTAGGGTAAATTATGATTATGTAGAAAGATGAGTTGAAAACCAATTTGAGATTTTCTGGTATCAGAAAAGGAGAAAATTACAGAGAGATGACTAGAGGATGAGGTGGAAATTGTCAGAGACGTCCATTTGATTGAAGTAGAGGAACCAAAAGAATATATCTTTCTTTGTGGTGCCAGACCACTACGAGAGGATTGAGGCATACCAAAGTCACTATCAGGAGTTTCCTAAAGATTAGGAAATCAACAAAAGCAAAGTCAGTTGGAAAGGTTTTCACCCCAATAGCAGTCAACACAATTAGACAACTGTCATAGAATTCAAGGTTGGCGGAGATTCCATAATGAAGGAGAAAGTGGAATCAGCATAAAAATGAAATCAGACTGATTCTGGGGAAGGGAATAAGGACTTAGGGATTAATTGGATGGAGGAAAGGTTAAAGGGACAAAATGTGGTACCAGGTTGAGTGATTTCTGTTAATTTATCCATTTGTTTCCGTTTTTAAGTGCTGGGAAATAATCCAGTGCATTGTGCCTGCCCAGGAACGACTCCTGCCAAGGGGCATCCCCACCCTCAGACAATAGCTTCAGAGTCCTGGAGATACTGAATTGTATATCTGCCTGACAGTGACACTTCCGCTGCAGTATCTTGTTCTCTGTAGTGTGGCATCCTAGTACTGATTCTGAGGTCATACACAGTCAGCGAATGCTGGGTTCAACTCTGCTGACAGAGAGGTGCCAAATTTCAGAGATACCCATTGACATTGAGTACCTGAGGCTCTGAAGAAGTAACCTCAGTGACCCCACAATCCTTCTCACTTCTGTTTCTTTAAGGCTGGGAATTACAGAGCACAAATCCCTCCTCATTTATCAAAAAGAGTTTCCTCTAGGGTCTGTTTTCCTCTCTAGTGGTAACTGCATGAAAAGTAGCAGTTGTGAGCTTCAGCTGAGAGGAGCAGCTACATGCTACTGAGTAGCTCCTTCAATTCTGTTTTTTAAGACTTAGAGAGAGGATCCCAAATATTTTGCTTCAGCATAGCCCCAAAACCTGGAAATTAAATCTAATTTTAGCAATCCTCTTAAAAAGTGCAATGCAGAAAATGCACTGTTTAAAAATATATTTCAACCACAGCTGTAAATAGAGAAGGGGAAAATGAAACTAAGAAAAACAAGGATGCCAGTGCTAACTTGTTTAATTACCCTTTTCCTTTGAACTATGTAGTGAATACCTGATATTTACTTTGTTACTTTTTTTTAGAATAAGAAATACAATCAATGTGAAAATATGGGTGAAAGGTACATAAAAGAAAAACAGTGTATCAGTCAGTGAATAGAAAATGGGAACATGTTCCATAAAAATTGATTCAGAAGATGTATTCTTTCCACTCAAAAAGCCATCTCCTGAAGGCCCAGTGCTTTTAAAGCAATATGCTAGACTTCGCAATGATCATAATGAAAGAAGCCCTGGCAGTGCACTCTCAGCTAATGGCCTTGTATGTAGAATTAGTCAAGACCACAGACAATCAAAATATGCAATGCTAAGAGTGAGGCCAGAATAACTGCTCCACCTGCCACAGGAGTGCTTCGACAACTAAAAAGAAAAAAAAAAAAAGAGAGAAACCAACATGAGGAAGAAGTAAGGTTCTAATTGCACTTAGTAAAAATAAGACACGGTGTGTATTCATAAGAGGTAAGACCAGGTTTAATTAGTAATTTCGATCTGATCACACAATTCTAGGTCATCAGGTCTGATAAGACTTAATAAACAAAACATGGTTCCCCCCATGAATGTTAGAAAATGAAAAAGAAGCATAAAATATTCATTTACCTATTTCAAAAACTGTTAACATGTCAGAGATATGAAAAATATAAATGCTGTCAAAATGCTATAAATATTCCCAATATTTTCAGATGATACTGAGCATTGATTGATTTACAAAATGGATCATTTAAAGGGTTAAAAGTCACTTTCAATAGTATGTAACTTCATAGGTAATTTTCTTTTAAATAGAAACATAGCAAACAGATCAGAATAGAAGCCAGGAAACTAGAGTTATAAGTAATAAACATGGTGAAGTATATTAAGCTCATGTTCCTGTGCAAGGTCATTGCTCTGTAAGTTCTCCATAGTATTTGCATGCTATTTTCCAGGACAGCATGTTACATACCACACTGTTGCACAGACAGCCCAGAAACGTAGCTCGCTTGCTTTATGCTTAACTGAGATACTCAATTCTGCACTGCAGTGTTTAGCCTACATGTGGGCTAATCATATAAATCCTTGTCCAAACAAGAATTTCTTTGTAATTTGCTTGCCTGAAAATTACCTAGATAAGACTGTGCCTGTGCAGCCAACCTTGAGCATGTGTTTATCATCCACAGATGTAGCACCTTGAATATTAAACATCCAGTTTCCCCAGTGTTCCACATGACAGACCAAATGCAGGAAATCCTCGTCTCTAAGAGTCTAATTTGTACTCAGTCAACCTACTGTTTTCCATAATAGCCTATGTGCCATTCTTGCCACACTAACACAGACTGATGGAGTCTATAGACCAAGAGCTTTGCATTATGTTTTATTTGTGTTTCCCTTCAAAATACAAAGGAAAGTGAAACCACTTATAACCTAATAATAGTAATACATCGTTATTTCTTGGGTACTTAATGTGCCTCAATGCTGTCTTAAGTTTTCTCTCTCTTTCTCCTTCCCTCCCTCATATATTTCACTTAATCTTGATTTATCATTTCTTTTATTGACAGGAAGAAAGTTAAATGTTTTGTTGTAGTCTTGAAGGAAAAGCCTAACACTATTGTCCATCATTAGCTCTGGATTTTATCTACGCTTTAACCCAGAAGTGTCAGATGAAAACACATGCTGGATTTTTATCCAGGACATAAAAGTCTGTGTCACTGGAGGTGATGCTGAAAATGTGCTTTTATCCCTGGCTTGTAATTGTAGCAACACTTTGCTTTTCAAGTACAGGGCAGACTGTTGAACCTCACAGTGGCTCACACACTGTGTTTTCACCTAGGGAAAGGTGTGGGGAGGGTGAATGTGGAGGTTTCTAGAGTGCTAAATGGGGTCTGAAGACATCATTGTAGAGATTGCATGAAAATAGTCTCCAGGTGATTTTGTAGGAGTCCTGGGTCTGTTGCCCTGAAGTCTGTCAAGTTTCTGTGAACTCAGCATGCTGTAATTTGTTCTTCATGACTCATCTCCTCTCCTTTGGAGGTTTTAAATAATGCATTTGGGTATCTTGCAAGGGCTTGGCACTAAAGTTGCCTGTCTACACTTTTCAGAGTGTACGACTCTCCCATGAAATATATACTGAAATATAAAGGCTGTTACGTTTCTCTTGGCATTCCTCCGATCCCCGATTTTTGGCATAGGTTATGAGTAATGGCGTTATAACCACACTGGCTTGAGAATTCTAGGAATTTACTAGAATTCTAAAACTATAGACAAAGGCAATATAAAATTCTATTTCTTTTTATTTTATCTACAATTAAAATATAGTCACTTAAAAATAACTTTTCTTTCTAGTTTTGGAAGTTAAAACAAATTTATTAAAACACAGAAAATCACAGTGAAGTCCAGTCTGGTCTCAACTTCTATGATTCTTTCCCTCAGTCTAGAATTATTGGAATGACCACACCATATTTGTCTGACAGAACATTTTAAAAATTATCTCTATCAGGTAACTTACTCATTTTCTCACTCAAAAAGAGTTGCTTTACTTAGTTACAGGTGTAACATTTGTGTCCCTGTGGTATCAGGAAATTAGAGTTAACATTTACTATATACTCCATGGTATCAGGAAATTAGTTAACATATACTATATACTCCATGATGGTCTGCAGAAAACAAATAGATGGAGTAGGGAAATGTTACCTGATATCTAATTAAGTTAGAATTCTGGACCCACCTTAAATACAAGACGAAAGGTAGAGACCTAACGTTTTGGTAGGGTTGGCATTATCCTCTGTTTACTTGTAAAGAAATTAAGACACAGAATAGCTGTGTCTTTTGGATCAACCAACATAAAGATGTTAGATTCAGGATTCAAATATAAGTGGTTTTCATCCAGGGTTTGAATTTTGAATTTGCAAAACCTCTGTAAGTTTCTATATAGGAACAACAGATTTTTCTAAATGTCACCTGAAAAGCACTTCTTGCTCAGTGATTCACTGGTCTACTAAATAAGTGTATCTACTGTCTCCAAGGAAGTCCTTCTCATGCCTCTACCAAAACACACACACACACACACACACACACACACACACACACACACACACA
>CAJQZJ010032066.1:1314072-1392072 GCA_907164525.1 Lophiomys imhausi | reverse complement strand
ACACACACACACACACACACACACACACACACACACACACACACACAGAGAGAGAGAGCAATAAAAATTAATCTGCTTTTAATTGACGTGATAAACCTCCAAGTCTTATGATTTGAACAAAAAGAGAATCTGCAAATTCTCTGAAGCAGAAATTGTAATTCTTTTTGTTTGATTTTTCTTTTTCTTTACTTTTCTTTTTTTTAATGTTTATTTATTACTTCAAGTTACAGCTCCATCACAGTCCCCTCACTCCACCCTTCCTGGTCCCACTTTCTCACCCTCCCACTCTCTCCCCCTTCTCCAAACTATCCTATCTTCTGGTGTGGGTGCCCTACATATCAGCCCCCTTCAGTTCAGCAGTCATATGAGGGCTAAGAGCTCCCTCTTGCACTGGGGATCTACATGGCAGCACCACTAGGGAAAAGTGTCCCAACAACAAGGACACAGTCTATTGGTTGTAGGATAGTTATCCTGTACTATATGGCTAAAATCCAGTTATAAGTGAATAGATAAATAAGTTCTTTAGTCCCTTGCCAGTGCCAAAAGATGACATGGGATATATGAGATATTTTGAGAACAGTGAATGACACGCAATGAACACCAAATATATTAAAGGAGCAAATATTTTTAAATAGTTGTGGAAATACTAAGATATACACAACCATGTTGAAAATTTTGGTACCAGTGATGTAATCTGTTTGTGGGAAATAATCCCACTCAGGCTTGAATAACATCAATGGAAAGTGTTTATCAATGGAGGACTACAGGTCTGTAGTGAGGTCATTATTATTACATATTTCCCAAATTTAGGGGACAATCTTCTAGACACTGGTAGCACAGATTTTCTTACTAATTTGACACTTAGCATATGTTTACAACTAACTTTTGTATCTTCCTTCTTGGTGAAGACTTAAATTGTTGTTAAAAATAAAACAATGAAGTAGTATGCTGTATGTGTACTTGGGTCTATATTGATATCTCACATAGTTTATATAGAAAACAATTTAAAAGATGGATATACTATAGTTACTAATATGTCATACTCTCACAAGATAATGTATGGATGTGTGTATTGCTTAGTATGTCTGTAATATGCGTATGCACAGGTGCACATGCAGCCCAATGTTGACACTAGATGTGTCTCCATCATGTACATTAATGCACAGTCTCTCATTTAACTAGAAGCTCACAGTTCCAGCTAGCCTAGCTTTAAGGATTTTTTTTATCACTACCTCCCTCATGCTGAGTTCCCAGGCACTGCTAGATCACAAGCATGACTCCATGGCTACCTCGCCTCAATGTGGTTTCCTCAGTGCAGATATCGGTGTACAACCCGTTGTCCAGCAAGGATTTTATACACCAAGCCAGTGCTCTCCCTCGGGATTATTAATATGAGTAATCACTCAGGTTTTCCAATTTCCTTTATACAGTCTCTCAGAAAGGAACTGTAGAAGAATATTCTGGAAAATAATAGCACTCCCAGGAATTGGACTTTCCTGGGGTCATTTCGCACTCAAGGATAGTTCCAAACTAATTATCTTCCTGCTGCAAATGGCAGTGACAGAGTGTCAATTGCAGTTCAGACATACCCATTTTAATGTTTCAAAAAGTTTGGAAAGGTATCCCCCAAAACGTTTCCTCAATTTGTATCAAAAATAATACTTGTATTGGTTGATAAAATATAAAGCTATTCTCCAGAGCCATCGTGGAGTTTTACTCACAAAAAAAAAAATCTGTTTTTGCCTGAGAGCTCAAAGCCATTAGTTTATAATATTTTATCCTTCTCAAATAGACTAGGAGTATAATCATGATTTGAATTGATTTCCATGGACAGAACCAGAGCTGACGATGTACCCTATCCTTTCCAATTATATGTTTTAGAAAACGAGGGTACATTTTATTTCACAGAATGTCCAGTTTGCAAGAATCACACAGCAACTCTTATTTCTCCAAATCTTACAACCTTGTGGTTTAAAGAAAAACAGACCAAAGATTTCTGATGAATAATATCTACAAGTAGGGTTTTATATACAAGTATGCCTACAATCTTAGGCAAATAGGATTTCAGGCAGTGCCAGGAACCAAAGTGACAAATAACTGAAATTTGGAACTAACTGTCAAAACTCACACGTCATCAATGC
Organism: Lophiomys imhausi; assembly: GCA_907164525.1. NCBI lineage: Eukaryota > Metazoa > Chordata > Mammalia > Rodentia > Muridae > Lophiomys > Lophiomys imhausi. Next base: position 1,389,931 of record CAJQZJ010032066.1, on the reverse strand, counting down.
ATTTGTACATTACCTGCCAGTTTTCATATTTCTTTTCCCACATGGTAGAATGAATGCACATGTGTGTGCGTGTGTGTGTGCGTGAGTGTGCGTGTGTGCGTGTGCGTGTTGGTGTATGTGTGTGTGAGCCTGCATACATATATCTAGAGAGTTTAACTAATACTCCTACCAAAACTTCCCATTGTCTGGGCACTCAACTATACTGGATATACTCTGAAAGATGAATAGATGAATAAACAAATGTCTCACCCAATATGAAAAAAGAACTACAAAACTACTGTTTTTTGCCTGAAATGAAAATATAAGATTATTTTATACCATATATTTACAGATGTTTGATGGACCAATAAGAGATGTGAGCAGGGAGTGTGTCCTGTTACAGCTTAGGACAATTCATATCCTGGTAAATCAAGGCTCCTCTGACTGGAAGGATGAAAGCTCTTTTCAGGGGGCACTTCATGCACACACATTGCATGTTCATAAAACTCTCTTTGTCAGGTTTTCTTCTTGGTGAGGACTCTGTGGGGTTGATCCCGTGCTTCCTTGTGTTGTCAGACAATGTGGATGTAGAAAAATACTTTTAATGAAGAATACATTTTTAAAAATAGGGGTTGAATAAATGTGGCTAGCAGCACATTTGCAACTAACTCGGACTTTTCCTGAAGATTAAGGCTCTGTTATATCTTTGTGACTTCTTCCTGGGGCATTTTAAAAATAGACTACCACCTCCCTTACAGAGTTGAGAATAGAATCCTGTGTAAAGAAATGACTGTGTAGTTTCTCAAGATGTAAGTCAATAGACAGCCAAGACAATCCCCCCCTCTGTCCACAAACACTTCCCCAAATGCTGTGACCTGTGGCAAATTTACTTTCCTCTGAAACCTCAACTGTAATTACATTAGCAACATGCCACTTAGCATTAATTGCTTAGCATCTTGTAAAGTTTCTTGTGGGAAGGAGCCAAGAGCTTCACTGATCTTTCCTGTTTCTAACCAAATTTTATTTCTGTTTTTGCCTCCACCAGGCAAGATAAACAAAGATATTCATTCAATTTGATATTCAATTCTTTGTTCCTTGATATATAATGGGTCAAAATTGGCTGTTCCCCTTTTCTCATTAAGGAGTGATTCCCAGCACTCTGAAGGCAGGGGCAAGTGGATCTCTGTGAGTTAGAGGTCAGTTTGGTCTACAGAATGAGACTGAAGACAGCCAGGCTACACAGAAAAAACCCGTCGAGTAAAAACAAAGAAAACAACACAGAGAGAGAGAAAGACAGAGACAGAGAGACAGAGAGAGAAAGAGACAGAGAGAGAGAAAGAGACAGAGACAGAGAGAGAGACAGAGGCAGAGAGAGAGAGAGAATTCAAGGAAAAGGGGGGCTCATGAGAATTTTAGCTTATGAGTTCAAATTAATAAGGTCACTTGAGGCAGTTTCTCCCCAAAAGGTCCTGGGTGTGTGTTTGTGACACAACTCAAGGAGGAAGAAGGAATTACTAAACATGTGTTGCCATATTTAAAATGTCTGTCCTCTACTCTCATCTTGTATTTCATCTCTGTAAGTTAATTATGATGATTATCATTAAAGTGGACAGAAGTGATTAAAAAAAAAAACGAAGTGGTGGTAAATATATTGGTTTTAAAATCTATCTATTTGGTTTATTTTCACTTTTATCATTGCAAGATTAAAGGTATTAACAGGAAGATGTACTTTACAAAGTCATTCTGTATCTTGGTACTTGAGACTGGGCACTTTATTCCGCTTTTCACCCACCTCAGTCATCCCTGACCTCACAAGGTGCTGTGATAACCTACAGAGAACTCAGGCAGTACCAAGTGTAGCTGCTGATTCTGTAACTCACTCTTTGGTCCCCTTTTTCAGATGAATCACACAAGCAGGATCATCAAGAGTGAGCAGAGTGTAGTGACTTCAATTCCAACAGGCCCTCCAAATGCTCTCAATTTCATGCTTCTCTGACCAGCTTTATTTATAGTAAAATGGATCACTATGAAAAAACACTTGGACTTGATCAGCCAAAAAATGTGTGTGTGTGTGTGTGTGTGTGTGTGTGTGTGCTGCAATATTATTTTTGAGCTCCTTGTAAAAATTTTGATGTCTCAATTGTTAGTGGTATTTAAGAGCAATCTGCATACTACCTCAAAATGAGTAATCAATAAAATATGCATTTCTGTGAATAATTTAGAGGCTCATTTTTCTAACATGCATACCTATTTAACAAAGATTGTTCAAAGTCAGCACAGAGGGTCTCACAAAATTTAAGTAGATGTTTATAAATTTAATTCAAGGAAATTAGTCACGCCTTTTATCGCCACATGATAGCTCTTTGTGCTCACGTGATAATGATAAACAATATCATTTTAACTCAAATATCACTGCCAAATGGGTGATTATAAATTGTGCTGACCTCAGGATTTGTAAGAAAAAGGAATTAAAAACTATGCTAGAGTCAAATTTAAAAAAGCTACTGATAGCTACATTAAATAATTCTATAATTATATTTTAATTTCAAAAAGATACCTATAATCTTCAGTCATTAAAATTCCAAACTATGTGCATCCTGTATGAAGTAGTATTCCGTTATAACTGTGTAAGATATAAATAATTTTTCTGGCTGTCAGTGGCTGGTGATATGTGAAAAAGTCATAAAATCTGTAGCTCTTTACTACTAGTGCTCTGTTTTTCTTCAAAATAAAAATGTCTCACTTTTCTATGTCTAAAAAGCAAGCGTTTTAGATAGGGTGGAAAACTCAGCCATCTCAGATGGGAAAATGGCTCAGCTGGTAAAGCTCTTGCTATGTAAACATGAGGACCACAGGTGGGACGCCCAGTACCCAAGGAAATGAATGCCCAGTGGGCCTGACACATTACCATTAATCCCAGTTTAGAGTGGGATGAAGCAAGGGATTCCAATTTATAGCTAGCCAAACTGACAATGTCTTGATTTACCTGAGAGAAATGGTCTCAATATATATGTTGAAAAATGATTGAAGAAGATAATGGATATCAGCCTTGGTATCCACATGCCTGAGTACCTACAACTTGTGAATACCTACAACTCTAGACACATGTATTCATATACATGAAAACATATATAAGCATGCATGCCCACCACATATACCATGCAAGAACAATGAAAGAAGAATAGATTTAATAATCTTATATTCAACCGCAGTAAATCTTCCCCTGTGGTACCCCCAAAACGGTCAACTACTAGGCTTTCTATATATTTATCCTGTACATGTCTGTGAGAGAGAGAAAGAGAGAGAGAGAGAGAGAGAGAGAGAGAGAGAGAGAGAGAGAGAATACAACAATGTGTGTGGAAGTCACATTCATTGGAAAATCTAATGCAAACAAGGTAGAGTGACAAATTTGAAATTACAGTTATACTTATTCACTTAAGTTAACCCTTAACTTGTCTGAGAGGAATTAAGGAAGGGAATAATCAAAAAAATGTTTTTTTTTTAGTTGAAAATGGTTTAAAGACTGAACACATCACGAGCATTCACAACAAACACCCCATAAAATCTGAATGACCCTTAACCATGTGCTAACACAGTCCATTGTGATTTTGTCCCTGGATGGTGTATCTTCTTAAAGGTAGGTGAGATGAGGCTCAGGGTCCTTAGGCAGCTCTTTAAGCTTCTTCAGTGGTTTTCTGATGATGCTCTATCTTGAGAACTGAGTTGGTTGATTTCATATCTGAACTTTCCAGGACCAGACATTACTAGACATTTCAACAAACCTTCTGGGCAAGGTTTGTGTCTGTGAGGGTTTTCCTGGGTAACTATACAGCATGTGCGAAGCAGGTTACCCTCCATCAAACGTGTTGGTGCACCCAGTCAGTTGAGATCTAAGTAGAACAAGCATGCTGACATCCATCTTTTTTCCTACCTTCACACTGGAACTGAAATATTGGTCCTGAGAACTTCATCCTACTGTGTTTTAAACTAAATCTATAGTATTATCTTCACTGGTTCTCTAGCTTATCAACTTTAGATCTCAGGACTTCTCAGCTTTTCTGCACAGTGCAATTTCTTCTACTATACTATACTATACTATACTGTACCGTATTATATATAATATAATATATAATACACAATGCATACATATGATTATATTGTTTCAAACAAACACACCACACATATTTACATCCTCCTAGTCATGCTTCTTTGAAGACTGCATGCCTTTATAGGGTAAGAATCAGAGGATATTGCCAAAGATTATCTATATGACCTTCCTTCTCAAATAGAGAAATGTGCATCTTGCATTAAAACCTCATCATCCCAAATACTATCCTTTTACTCAGTATTTCCTCTTTCTTGCCTGATGCTCCTAACAGCACATGCATGCACTTCCATGATCTTTATTCCTTACTTGCTTTCCCTGGGGCACTCGCAAGATTTCTAGCACATGCACACATTCCCCACATATTGTAGACCATTACTGTGGTCTTTTTAGTTGCTTTTCTTAGTGAAGAGCACAACATATAAACCTCAAGACTTTTATTTCACACCCAAGCAGTGTCTGCTCAGAGGTTTCAAAGAAGACTAGAGCAATCATTGGCCCTTGATAGGAAGTTAAATTGTTATGAAATATATTCATGATATAAGTATTTCTTCACTCTCAGTTAATAGAATGGCTGAAAGAAGATGAAATATTGTGTACTTATATCATTCTCTGTGTTCCCAATGTTATACCATAGACTCATGGTGTGTATTAGTGAATAGATCTAGAGAATTTCATGTATATGTACATGAATTTCTTCTTGTTGAAGAATTATAGAGTCAATAAGTGAACCATTTTAGGAGAAGATGTCAATTCTCATATATAATGATATATGGATGTGCAGTGTCATTTGATAAGAAATATGCCAATTCTATATTGAAGGTTATTAGATACTGGTCATGCAAAATGATAAGTATATAGGTTGCTATATTTACAATCTGACAAAGGAAATAGTTTCAAGCATTATCTCTGTGTATGTACAAATAAAACAACATTAGGTTTTATGGAATGAGATATATCATGATAGCTCTACATTCTTTGATGCATTAGAAGAAAAAATAGTTCATGTGAGCCTTAGGAGTATTTATGTAATTAAAGTAATTCTCCATTCTCCCTGAATTCACAAAAAAGATATTCTAATGTGATCATAGTGTTCAATAGAATTACATTGTAATGGTCATTCATTTTTAGAATAGAAAATACACATTTTTATTTAAAGTCATAATTCTCAAATACTCCCAAAATTGAAGAACAAGGCATCAAAAGGAAATGGAATTCATGTCTTTCATCATTCTGTTTGCTGTGTCTTATAAGCATAGCATTCTAAATTCTTGATGTTCAAATTACATCAATACTGCATAAGACACTTAAATTTTAATTTTATTTTCAAGACAGGTAGATACAAATGGTAGGTGTTAGTTATCTTGTTTAAAAGATAAGAGAAATTACAGATCCCTTGGGGGATAGTCGTGGCTCAGGTAAAATATACAAGGAATTGGGTTTCACTTACAGAAATACTTTTAACTATAATACCTAGGAAATGCCTCATAGAGCTAAACAGTACAGAGTAAAAATGATGCCTCAAAGAATAAAAACACATAAAGTTTTATTAAAGATACATGATTTTATCTTATACAGGTTCTAAATCTAAGCAGAATCCTAAGAACATGTTTGTTGGTTTGTTTTTGTTATTGCTATGATCTGAATGTTACTGTCCCCATGAAATGAATATATTACAAAGTAATTACTTATTCAGTGTTTGTAGGCTGGAACATTTAAGAATGGATTCCAGTGTGAGTATACAGCCGTCGAGAGAGTTGTTAGTACTGTGTTGGAGAGGTTCCAGAGAATGCTTTTATCTTTCCAGTGCATGACTGGAGAAGAAAAACCGTCGACAGGAAAGCAGGTCTCAGAGCTGGACAGGTGGCTCAGTAGAATGCTTGCTCCTGTTGCAGAGGTCCGGAGTTCAGTCCCAGCACCTACATCATGAGTCTCACAGTGTTTGTAACTCCAGAGCCAGGGGAACTAATACCTTTTCATGCCCTACATAGTTACCACACATATATAAACTTATACATGTTTATCCATTTAACTGAAAAAAGTATTTTTACAGAAGGTAGATCCCAACAACATGCCAAACTTGCTGGTGTTTTTATGTTTTACTTGGCATCATCCATTACTGTGGAACATAAATGTCTGCTGTTTATAAACTACACATTATCACACTGTGGTGCAATATCCTAAATAAACTAAGGTATTCAATATTTCCCATTTTTGGCTCAGGAGAGCTGGCCTACTTTCCTCTAGTCTCTTGTATCTCTTACTAAAGTGGAGATGTACTGAAATTAGTCTCCAGATGAGTCTTAACTGGAATTAATAAATGTGAAAGCCTAGACGCAACAAACTTTTAATATGAAACAATGATAAAACCATACGGTAAACATGTGTAGAAAATGGCTTGTAACCAACACTATCCCATCTAGTGTCTATTACTATGTTAAGTCCTTACCTTTTTCCAGTGACTAAGCATGGTGAAATTTCTCTCTCCTTATTTAACGAATCTTCTTTAGTATTAGATACAATGCAGTCTTCACACAGGATCATATAGACATAGAGATGAGTCCCCCTTTCTGCTTCATGTAAATGGCTGCATAACACATATGCTCAACACCTGCCTTTTTTTCTTTTAACATTTCCGCCAGAGGAAGTTTCTTATGCTTTGTATAGTTGTACAGACTTCCATTATATACAAGTAACATATTCTATTTGAAAAACTGTAGAAGGCAGTTATTGTGATTATTTCAGGTATTTTGATATGCCCAATAGAGCCACAGCATGTGAAACTTGTACACATGTAACTCTGAGGCAAATTCCAAGAAAGAGAATTTAAATATCAGAAAGTATTTGAACTTATTTTTACCATATAAGCAGCAAATAATCTGTATTCTATTTAGCAATTTCTAGTTCCATGTTGTTAGATACAAGTATTCTCATATATTTTTTTCCCTAGTGTTCAGTGCAAATGGATATCTATCAAACAAAGTAGCTCTAGCTTTTATTACATAGAGAGAAAGTTGATATGGGAATTTCAGAATAAACTTTTCTATCTACTGCAGTACAAAAAATAATTTATATCAGGTAATGGTAAAAATAAGGAACACTTACCCTAGCCAGGCAGCCATATCAGTCCCTAGAGCAAAAGGAAACTCTTAGCCCTTATGAGACTTGATGAACTGAGAGGAGTCAATATGTGGGGGGCTCCCCTCATCAGAAAAGAAGGAAGAGGAGAGAGGGGGAAGAGGGTGGGAGGGTGGAACCCAGTGGGGAGGAGGGAAGGAGCTGCAAGGGGATGTTTCTTGAATCAATCAATCAATTAGTCAATCAATCAATTAATCAATCAATCAATAATTAATTCACCTGGACACAAAAAGGACATTTGGGCTCTTCATTTCCAAGGATCCCCTCTTCCTTTGTATGAGCAAAGTCAGAACACAAAACTATGAGAATAAAGAGAATGATCTAGTTGACACAATTGTTTTCATGCAAGTTATCTTTGAAAGTGACATTTTAAAAACTTATGTTTAATTGTTTAAGTTTCACTTGTCCTTCAAAAGACTCCATCAAAGACTGTTCTTAATAATAAATAAACGCTTGGCTTATTTCAATGACTGACACAATATTTGAATTTAAAACAACAGAAATATTTGTCATTTTTTTCTCTATAACTACTCAATAGAAGATTTCTAGTTCCCAGAGCTGGAAAACATCTATGTTACTTTCTCAGGAACCTTCATTATGGTGAACTAGGAAGTAAATATTAATTTAAAATAATGGATTCATTTGTTATACTAGTGTTTCTGAATTAAAAGCAACCAAATCTTATCCAAAACATTCAGGAACTGTCTAGATATTTTGAATGCAATTAAATTTTAAAAAATCCTAATGGAAAGACAGATGTACCAAATGAAATATAGATTATATTTGTTTTCAATTTTATTGACATTAGAACATATTTTATTAAAAACATCAAAAGGCTTAACATTGACTAATACTTACCTTCTAACTATAAAAATATAATGCTAATTTAAATAATTTTAAAGAACCATTCTAAACTCAATATTAATTTAGTAATATTCTGTTTTATGGTAAATTTTAATCCTATACATTTACTTCTAAAGTTGGCAAACTCTAAAAAACAAAAAAAACCACTTCCAGTAAAGCAAACTATGCTAAGATAACTGACTTCCAAATGGAAAAGTGAGTGGCTACCTGTAGCCTGTTGTTCTCTCAGAAGGAGAAGCCTTGCACTTTCCTGAAGAAATATTAATACCCTGTCTTGATTCCAACAGCAATGTTATATAAAATTCAGATAGATAGTGCATTGCCTTTCCAAAACCAAATGATTAAATCTCTGAATTCTAAAGTACAACTAGACTTTCCATAAGCATGTGTCCAGCTCACCGTATCCTAGCATGTGGAGTCATAAAACTACACTCATCATTGTAATTTTATTTTACAATTATTAATATCATGCAATATATTTTATCATAGACAGAAACCATCATTCCCATAAGAATATGTGTTTCATGAAGAATTGAATGTTATATATCTCAAGAATCTACAAACATAAGCTTTATAGGAGTTTACAAACTTTAAAGAAATCTATATTGTCTAAAAGAAAATTTTCTGTTGACATATTTGAATTTTAAAGTTATGTCTATGCTGTTGGCATATTGGCTTATCTAGCAATGATGGTCAATAAGTGTATAAACATTTGACAAATGCTCATTTTAAAAAATGGTAGATTTGTTTTTTTTTGTTTTTTTTTCTTGTCATTTGAGGGTACTTTTTAAAATTTATTTACTTGTTGCTTCAGGTTACATCTCCATCATATTGTCCTCTTTCCCCCCTTCCCAGCCCCTCCCTCCCACCCTCCACCCACTAATCCTTCCATCCCATGCCTCTGGAGTGGAATGTCCCTACATAACAGTCCCCTGCCCCAGTTCAGAGGTCATATGAGAGCCAAAAGCCTCCTCATACACTGGGGGCCTACAAGGCAGTACCACCAGTGAAAAGGTTCTCATTGCCAGGGAGAGAAAACTAAAAAAACACACAAAGAAACAAACAAGTGATCTAACCCAGACTCAGAAGGATGAGCATGGCATCTATTCACTTCCAGTCAGATTTTAGCTATATAGTACAGGATATCTATACTGCAACCAATGCATCAAAAGGAACATGGGAAAATGATCAATTTATATATGCTAACATTCAATTACAGAAGGAGGTCTGGTATTCCTTTGCAGAGACAGTAAGAAAGGAACTGGTAGAAACAAGGTGCTGAATTCAAGGCTAGTCTAGGCTACATGACATCTCTGAAAAACAAACAAACAAACAAACAAACAAACAAACAAAAACAAACATAACAAAAAAAAGGAAATGCATCACTGAAAAATTAAAAAATAAACAACTAAGACTAGAAAATAAGGAGTTTTTATACTTAGGCATATTTTTTTGAAATGCAGTTTTATTGTTACACTGCATTTTTATAGAAAAGAAAAATACAGCTATAGTCAATGGAAAAAATTACAGAAGTAAACATATTAGACTCTTCTTTCATTAGATAAGACAACTATGAGCTGACTATTTAGTTAATAGTTCTTCATTAACATCTCCAGTTATATTATACAAAACTCAAAAAGCTATCAATGGAAACTCACAGCTCTAGGCCTTCTATTTAACAAACTCTTATCTTTTTACTATGAATTACAAAGTCTGGTATAAACACAAATAAAAATAAATACCCTGGCAATTATAGACTGCAGTCACAAATCTAAAAAGCTACAATACAATGTACTTTCTCCAGGAAAATTAATTATTCCAGTTCTAAGCAGCTCAATGGTCAGAATTCAGCCACCAGCTGGCTAATAGGTACAGTCTGAGAATTTACCAGCAGGCTTCTGCATTAGTAACAGCAAGATTCCATTCCACAGTAGAGTAGTGCAAATGCTATGTATTAATGATTCACTCTGGGAGAGTCCTTGAGGCATAAGTGTTTTATCCCCTTAAATGTTGAGGCTAACTGGCACCATGTGATGTCATGAGGATTAATTCTAAGGAAAGCAGACATAAAGTAAAATGGAGTACCCTGCCGAGCATCCAGCAATGAGGATCTGATAGTTTAGAATTTCTTTATGTTAGGGGCACAAGAAAATCATTGATCAAATGGACCAATGGCCTCATTTAATATTTTCAAAAACCAAGATTCAAAAGGTTGATCATAATTTTCCCAGACATAAAGTACCACTAAGAAGCAAGCATTGCAGTATTACTTAGAACCCTCAGAGCGGTCTTCATTGACAAGAGCTCAGTGACTAGGGGACAGTTAACAACTCTTCCCTAAAATTTTGCCCAGATATACCACAGTTCTCTGGATTGGATGAATATAACAAGAAGTCAACATTCCTCCATGAATGTATTTTTTGATACATCAATATTTTGTTGCTTAAAAGTCAATGGGAAGAATGGGTGAATGGATAAGTGTTGTACCAAAGATGCAGTCTCACATGTCAAGGGAAGCAGGAGTGGCTTCAGTAGCTCAAACCCCTTCTCCATGCTCACTTTCTATCCCCTAAGAGATCCAAGCTAAAAACTGAAGGGCAAAACTATAAATTGATCTTTGGAGGATTAGCTGTTATCTGCTAATCACATTGTGAAAAAACCTTAAGCAGCATCATGTATCTGAATGTTCAAAAAACCACCACAAAGTTCATGAATGCTACCAGGGTCTGTTTTACGACCCCCACAAAGATAAGAGGCAATGAATTTTACAAGAATGCAGAAAACACCATAGTGCAGAAATTTTCAACATGGTATATAAAATTTGAAATTCATCTCCTATTGTAGTCAGGGCATGGAAATTTCAGAGTGTTCTCATTCCAACAGTTTCACAATTGCTGTAATTAGTGAAACTGAAAGGAAGAAGTAAGTTTAAGATATGAATTCTATATTAAATCTCTTTTGTCTAAAATTCTGGTACAGTTACAAGTAAAAATGGTTCCTCTGAATCTTACAAAACAAAGGTGTGTCTTGGATTCTCAATTTGAGGATTTCATGATTTTCTCAAAGCTAAATCACTATAGGAAGCAGAGTCAAAATTGACCTAATTTTAGGTTCCTGTGATGGGGAAGAGTTTCAAATTATCTTCTATGGCAGTTGTCAATGTAATTTTAGCAGGTGAGGCCCTGCTGACCTACTCAAATGCTAGGCTCAAAGGAAAAGGCTGACCCCTACAGATTCCCTCCATGACTGCTTTTCCATAAAATCCAGTAAATGCTGAGGAATTAAAAAGTTGACTGTTTACAGAATAACTAAGTTTTCAATTTTAATTAATTAATTTTACATCCCAATCAGAGCTTCCCTTTCCTTCTTTCCTCCCAGTCCCTTCTCCCTATCCCCCTCCCTTTCTCCTCAGAGAAAGGGAGCCCTCCCATGGATATCAGTCTACTTTGGCAGTCTAAGTTGTAGTAGGACTGGGCACATCACTTACTGAGGCTACATAAGGCTGTCCAGTTAGGGGAAAGATTTTCATAGGTACACAACAGAGTCAGAGACAGCTCCTGCTTCTGTTGTTAGATCCCACATGAGGACAAAGCTGTATATCTGTTACATATGTGCAGAGGGCCTAGGTCTGTCCTAGATGATCCTTAACTGAAGAATGGATAAAGAAAATATGGTACAATGGAATTATGAAATGTATAAAAATTATACAACAGAATATTACTCTGGTATTAAAAACAATGACAATATTAAATTTGCAAGCAAGTGGATGGAACTAGAAAAGATCATCCTGAGTGAGGTAACCCCAACCCAAAAACATACATGGTATGTACTCACTGAATAGTAGATATTGGCCATAAAGTACAGGATAACGCTGCTACAATCCACAGTACCAAAGAAGCTAAGTAACAAGTAGGGCCCAAGGGAGGATGCCTGAATCACACTGAGAAAGAGAAATAAAACAGACATCTGGGGTGGATGGAGGGAGGGAAGTGGGCACTACACGGGGCTGAGGGGAACATGAAGGGGGCAGGCAGGAAGGAGTGTAGGGTGGATGGCAGAAGAGAGAACTGGGGAACTGGAATCAGTGGGAGGCAGCATGTCTGGGACAAGCTACACATCTAGGACAGTGGGAACACCAAGGAATCTATGAGGGTGACGCTTGCACAGACTCCTAGTAAAGGAGATATAGAATATGAAATGGTCACCTCCTGTAACCGGGCAAGACTACTAATTGAGGGATAGGGTTATCATCCTAGCCACAAAACTTTCAACCTGCAATTTTTCCTGCCTATATGAGGTAACGGGATAAAGAGGGAGAAGAAATGGGGGAATGACAACCAATGAGTGGCCCAACTTGAGTCTCATGCCGTGAGAGAGCCTACCCCTGACACTATTAATAATATTATGTATACTTGCAGATAGGAGGCTAGCACAGCTGTCCTCTGAGAACCTTTACCCAGAAAACAGATGCAGAGAGACCCACAGTCAAACATGAGGCAGAGCTTGGGAATCTGTGGAAGACGGGGAAGATTAAAGGACCCAGAGAGTCAAGGGCAGCACAAGAAAACCAACAGAATCACCTAATTTGGGCTCATAGGTGCTCACAGAGACTGAACGCCAACATAATACTAAGGTTTTTCTGCAATGGGTTAGTTTTCTTTAGTAATTAGTAAGGGTTTCTGAAATGCAGACTCTTAAGGGGCATGCAGATCAGTCTGGTGCCTGGCAGCATATGGACCTTTTCAAAGCTGGGAAATTGAAGGAGAGCTTCTCCTTCACAGCCACACTTTGAAAGACTCTTGAAGCTTTCAGCTACTGAACACTGGGCAAGACTGGCATCCAAGGAAGGTTGGAGAAAAGGCTCATTTTGAAGCCGGTGGATGGTGTCTAGTAAAGGGCAATGGCTGCAAATACACTACTCTGAAGGAGCTTCAAAGAGTATCCAGTGGAAGAGCGTGGCCCAGGGTCTTCAGACTTCGAGAGTCAACGGGAAGAGCCAAAGGGTGTGAGAAAGGGTGAGACCTCGAAAGACTGTGAGACCACGCCCTATTAAAGTCAGAGAGCTCCACAGGAAGGAGCCCGATCAAGAGGAGAGAGAGAGACAGAGCCACAGTTCAGGATAGATGCTTGGAGAATTGAAGTCCTTTTAACAGAAAAGGCCTCGGGAAGGGGCTCTGGTCATGAGCCAGCCCAAGGAGGCCAAGAAAAGCCACAGGACAATGACAATGGGAGCAGAGCTGCCCAAGTACGCTAGCGAGGACTTCACAGTGATCTCTGAGGAGATCACAGAGACAGAAGCTACAGCTTTGAGAGACTGTAGAGACAAAGCCCTGTTGAAGAAACCAGGGGTTTGCTGTAGGCCTTGAGGCCAAGTCAAGGCCAAGAAGCCAAAGACTAAGCTGAACAGCACAACACGTTCCCTCAGGGGTGCAGTTTAAATGGCAGCCTGAGGTAGTCGTGGACAGTCTCTGCCGACTGAAGCTGGCCCAAAGCTGAGCGGTTTAAACAGATGGATCACACGAGCCTATAGGACGTGGAGGTGCCTTAAAAGGAGAAGGCTTCAAAAGGGCCAGAGCCGTACCGGATGAACACCAATATCATTCTGGCGCACACCTTTAATCCCAGCACTCGGGAGGCAGAGGCAGGCAGATCTCTGTGAGTTCAAGGCCAGCCTGGCCTACAAGACACCTAGGAGAGCTAGGACAGCCAGGGCGTTTACACAGAGAAACCCTGTCTCAAAAAACACTAAAAAAAAAAAAAAAAAAGTGCCAGAGCCCGTCTGCTGAACTCTGCTTGAGGTGCCAGCAGAGGGAAGGTTGACCCCAAGTTGCCCTTATGGACCTGCATTAGAAAATCTTAACATCCTTTCAAAAGAGTTAGGGTAGGAATGTTTAGTTGTTCTTGGGTATTGGGTGTTTAGGTTATAGGTTATAGGTGCTTATTAGGTATTAATAAATATAGGATAATAAAATTTTGTTTACATTTTTCTTTTCTTCCAATTTGAGGTACTAAATAAATGCCAGTATTCTAATTTAGCCAGTCAAACTTCAACCAAGCTGATAAAAAAAAAGGGTTCCCTCTACCCCAGAGGAGGGTAGAAGTTAAAAAAGCATTCTATATAATATCCCGAAACATTAAAATGTGCTACTGAAAAGCTATCACATAAAGGGAGCAAAAGCAAGAAAAGAAGTTTATGGAATACACACAGTATTCCACAGTTTGGAGGCTGAACCCGGAACTAAATGATACTTCCATGAATTTTTAAAAAGAAACCCCCAGCTAAAGTCATATTTTAAGTATATCTCAGGGTGGTAATTTTTGACCTTTTATGCTAATTTCTCTTTATACTTTTAAAAATGATTGCATAGCCAGTTTGGTGTAGCATACCTGTACCCAGAACCGAGAGAGGTAGAGACAGGGGTGTCAGGAACCAAGGCTGCCCCTTGATATACAACAAATTCCAGGTCAACAGGCTACTTAAGAATCAATCTCAAAAAGCAGAAACAGGGGTTGGGGACAACAGGTAACTGCAAGCATGAACATGAGTTTAGATCGCTATCAACTACGTAAAAGTCCAGCATGGTGGTGAGAAGTTGTCCACTCAGCAATAAGAGGACAGAGACTGGAAGATCACTGAGGCTTGTTGGCCAGTCAGTTTCTCCATAACAGCAAGCCGTGGTTTAGTGAGTGGTGCTATCTCAAAAAGCAAAACAGAGAAAGCTAGAGGATGCCATTTGATGTCAACTTCTAAACTTGCATGCATTGGCACACATACCCCTCAAAATGTGTACACTCCTATACGCACAACGAAGGAGCCCACAAAGTATTCTTTATGGGGTTAGATATACCACAAGTTTTAGTGTTAAGTATTATACTGAATAGGGATTAATGAAATACCTTCACAGTTCTATCTATCTATCTATCTATCTATCTATCTATCTATCTATCTATGCATATATGTATTTAATCTTCCATTATCCCTAGAAATTTTCTGGGGATATTCCTGAGAGAATTAGTGAAAAAAAATCCAATGGTATCATAAAATTATATAAAACCAGATCTAATTTTATTTATTTTATTTATATACACATATTTATTATATTTGATTTTATAATTTAATTTTTCCTTTTAATTTCCTCCCTCCAAACCAACCCATATACTCCTCCACTATTTTTTAAAATCATGGTTTATTTGGTCCCTAGGTACTTTAAAGAAAGTTCTACATTATACAAAGTCACTTCTAATTTTAAATGAAGCATTAAAAAGAAATCTGTGAGTTATTCTCCATAAGAAATCCTTCCACCCTATCCACTCTGGTAC
This sequence comes from Lophiomys imhausi, assembly GCA_907164525.1. Taxonomy (NCBI): domain Eukaryota; kingdom Metazoa; phylum Chordata; class Mammalia; order Rodentia; family Muridae; genus Lophiomys; species Lophiomys imhausi. The sequence goes on along the minus strand of CAJQZJ010032066.1, from coordinate 1,374,525 downwards.
ATATGTCTGCATTTAATCTTCCTTTGTTCCTTTGAGGTCTTTGTTAAGTTTCAACATTCAGTGGGAATAGGAGATGACTGGTGAGAAGAAAGGTGGGGGCTCTTACTGATCCACTAATGTTCACTTTCTCTTCTGCAAAGGGACGTGTAAATTTAACCCATTAGCTCCATCTCTTCATAGATCAATGTGGCCACTTGACTAAAGTCTGGAGATCTAAAAGTAGAAGGTGCAAGCACTCCTTCTTCACTCTATATTCTCAAACACTTTGAGATTTTCCTGTTCTCTCTCTCTCTCTTCCCTGACAGAGAAAACATAACTCATGTGACCATCCCAGGATTAAGAACTTGGAACCACACCATATTCTGTGAATGCTTCACTACTAGTTGGTTAGTTGAAAGGTTACACAGCTTCTAATTTTTAAACTCATATAAAACAACAGCATATAGTCATTTCAAATTACAACAATGGTGACAGCATTAAAAAAAGAGAGAGAGACTTCTCAGACACATAAACATACAACGTGTAACATATTTACACTACATTAAAACCAGTGAGAAAGGAACATATGGAGGGTTCTAGTTCTTATCAGGAAAAAGAGGTGACAGGCTGTTGAGTTACTAACACACAAATATTACAGAAGCCACTCACACCTTTGTTTCAAGCCTCAGTGAGTTCTCCACTCCACGAGAGCCTTGATTTGAATACAGAAATACTTCCCCATTCAGTTGGAGTCTCCTAATCAGATCTCTACCACTCTGGGGCAGGGATGTCTTCATTATGACATCATGTAACACACTTGTGAAGTGTATCACCATTATCCATCCTCAACACAGGCCACTGAGTGAAGAACGATGGCATCAGCAATAGACTTTTAATTGTCCTACATATGTCCTTACATTGTGTTTCTAAAATCACCAAACACCAAAAGCCCTGCAAGGTGGTGTTGTCAGCCAGTGACTGGAGATCAACGGATGGTTAGAAAGCTTCTCCAAAGTACAATTGTCCCACTTGACTCCAGAGGAAACCCTTGTCAACTCAACAGAGAATGAAACTCTTGACAGCCACCATTTTATGTAGACTCATCAGTGGGCTAGTTGTGGTAAACATTTCTCATTCCATTATACTATTTTTCAAAGTTAAGCCCGTCTTCATGAACGGATATATCTATTTTCTTCAACAGACCAAAAATAAAAATCATGTGAATCTTCTAGGGAGCAAAGAGAAATGTAAGGTGTATAATTATATGAGCTTCCTCAACAGGCATTTAATGTAATTATTTCCTGTGTTGATTCTTTATAATTTTCTTCTTTATTATGTACTAAATTGGTTTTGTCTATGAAATTATAAAACCAGGAAATTCTTATCCAACAAATACAGAAACTGGTCTCAATGTTCTTGTCTGTTGAAAGGTATCATGACAGTGATATGGAGGCAGAATATTAACTGGGGCCCATGTTAAAGCTCAGAATAGAACAGCATAGATTTTCTGAAGCATCATTGCCGAGTGCAGCCACAACAAAGCAGTGTTGATGTGCACATCATGGAATGAGCCTCATCCCTGCCCTGTGCAAACTACACACCTGGAAAAATATCTTTAAGAGAAGCAAGCTTTATTCAGGGATGGTACTGTGTGGACAGACGGGACAAAGCTGTCCACCAGTTCAAGGCCACACTGAGTCTGGGTTAAATAGTCTCACTCTCTCTTTCTCTTTCTCTCTGTCTCTGTCTGTCTGTCTGTCTGTCTTCTGGCTGTCTCTCTGTGATTGTGTGTGTGTATCTTTCTGTCTCTATCTCTGACTCTCTGTCTTTCTGTCTTTGTCCCTTCCCCTCCCCCTTTCACAGACATACACACAGAGCAACTCTAATAGCTAAAATTTGCTGTTCTTCTCAAGATAATTTAGTATTTTTATTATGACAAATCTTTTGTTTCTTTAAGTGATGGGGATATCTAAAACAAACAAACAAACAAAAAAAAAAAACAAAACAGTGGTACATCTACACAGTGGAACACTACTCAGCCATCAGAAACAGACGAAATCATGCAATTTGCAGCCAACTGGATGGAACTAGAGAACCTCATCCTGAGTGAGCTAACCCAGACTCAGAAGGATGGACATGGCATCTATTCACTTATAATTGGATTTTAGCCATATAGTACAGGATAACTATACTACAGCCAATGCACCACAGGGAACAGGAACATAGATTTTGTTATCTGTCAATGAGACACTTTGCCCTAGTGGGGCTGCCTTGTTGGCCTCCAGTGTATGAGGAGGCTCTTAGCCCTCATATGACTGCTGAACTGGAGTGGGGACTGTTATGTAGGGACACTTCACTCTGGAGGAATGGGATGGAAGAGATAGGGGGTAGAGGGTGGGAGGGCGGGACTGGGAGGGGTGGAAAGAGGGTACTGTGATGGAGATGTAACCTGAAGTAATAAATAAACATAAAAAAGTCTTTCAGATTATTTTGTTGTTGTTGTTTTGAGACAGAGGTTCTCTTTGTATCCCTGGACAACCTGGCATTCACTTGGTAGACCAGGCTGGCCTCAAACTTAGAGATCCACCTGTCTCTGCCTCCAAATCCAAAGTGATAGGATTAAAGGTATTCACCACCACTGCCTGGCATGAGCTTCTTAATAAAACATGATGGATTGTATGACATATGGTATCAGACTAAATATATATTTTCTCAGGCTCATTTGTTGAACCTTTAACCCTCTGACATTATAGTTTTGGGGGTTTTGAGGCCACAAGAATGGAGCACAGAAAACTGGAATTAGTGCCTTAATTAGTGGCAAAGAGTTTTCTCATCCTTATACCTCAGAAAGGCAGAAAGAGTACTGTCTAAAATGAAAATGCAATTTCTGGGGGGACAGTAACCTTGCCTTGATCTTGGCCCTCCCAGTGTTCAGACCTAGGAGGAAGCCATTTCTGTTCATCAGTCACCAACACATTGGTACTATGTGCAGTGAACTGATTGGAAATGAAAAGAGTAGAATAGGGGGAGGACTAATTTTGAATTTGATGTCCTACACTTTAACAATATAATGGGGGGGGCTTCTAAACGTGTTGCTAGAAATGTGCTATTTAATGGCTTATAGATAGAGAAATAGAAAACACAGATAGCATGGAAATTTGACTAGGTGGCTGCAAGATTTCCATCCAATTTATTAGTGAGAAGCATGAAAACTTATCTCACAGATAGCCATTTTCATCACTAGGGTCTCTGATTAGAAACCTTCAAAAAGTTCAAATTGCACTTTAGAATCACATGAAACTGAGAAATAGACTTCAACCATCTGAACCTAAGCTTCTCTCTCATCTCCCAATCACTCTGAAAGGAATGTACCCAAAAATCACCTCCCTTCCTCCAGTGTCCTGTATCACTCTACTTTCAGCTCTAGTCCAGTCAACATTAGAAAAGAAACACTCCATGTGCCTTTCATACCAAATTCACAGTTTTTCAACTATGAGAAAGGAACCTCTCCTCCTCTTTCTTCCACATCACATTTCTCAGTTATTTTTCAATAACCTGGCAGAGGTACACACACAGAGTGGTCAATATGCCTCACTGGCTTGGGTGGAAGAGCTGCTAAAATGGGGTCACAGAACCATGTATTTTTGTCATATTCCCAAAGGTGAGATAGTTTATCTGCAATTAGGGTGTAATGCTTTTTTTTCCACTCCGGCCTTCCCTGAACCACACTTCCCAGGGTTGTGACCCTAAAGAGTCCGCAGTTATAGAAGAAGTTAAGGAAGAAACAGATAATGGGGACTTACCATTTTCCTTCTATGAAATATACTTCTGTATTTCCCAAAAACTATCTAATGGCTACTGCTGTCAGAGTAAGACTGGCATCCACATAATACCTCAGACTCATGTCATGAAAATTACTGAAGAGGAGATCAGAATATCACAATAAAGTATCAGAAATGATACCATAAGAAGTTCTGGTATATATTTATCCCTCTCAGGTCTCTGAGGTGGTTGAAGAATAGATAGCTAGAGTCTCATAGTTAAATTTTGAGTTGTTTAGGAATCAAGAGGGTGTTCTGGATCTAAGAAGATATTTTTAAAATTTTGAGGCAAGTTAGTATGAAAGCTGAGTTAGATATAGAACTTTAAACTCATGGAGATGGTTAGATAGTAGAATGTTAAAGTCAGGTGCCAAATACATACAGACTCAACATTGGGAATGTATGCTAAGCCATATAATTCTCATAATTTTGGCCTATTTATTTCTGTTGTATTGTATTGTATTTATAGTTATACGAGAAAAAACCATTTGTTGGACTGAAAGGGAGAGCTGTTGGGGGTAAAAGAAATACCTTAAACAAAAAAAAAAGAAGGGAAGAGGATGGGGGGTTGAGGGGGAGGAGGGTGGAAGGATGGGACTGGAGGGGGGAGAGGGAGGAGGTTGTGATTGAGATGTAACTTGAAATAAAAAATAAATTATTTTAAAAAAGAAGTTCTGGTATGCAGAAAGGCAAAGAAAAAGTGCTGAAGATGCACAAAGTTCATTTATAGGATATTTAAACAATCATGCTATAAAACAGGAAGTGAAGGATTCTGTTCTAAAGATGCTGAATTCAAAAAGAAGTCCAGGTGGATCTGGAGGACTCATCATAATACAGTGAGGAAATCCACAACCTCTTCTCCTCTCCCAGTGGAGACTACATGAAATTAAACTGATCAGACCTTATTTTTACCAACTCTAAATTTATACTAATACTCTTAAGTGTGTCACTGTTTGGGTAAAGATTCATGTTTTAATGAAAGTCCATAGTGTAATTAAGCCTTAGCATTATATTGTTAGTATAATGCTGGAAAGCTGAAATAAACTTTTCTGAACTTTCACTAATAAAAGACAACTTTCTACATTTGTTGTGTGTCATCTTTGATTTTGTTTGACTTGGCATTATTTCTTTATTTATAGTGAACATTTGTTTGCCATGAAATTTTGCATAATATAACATTATTTTGTATTTTTAAATTAAAATATATTATCTGCTATCCTTTCAGTTTACAAGTTTCATAAAATTTGAATCTTAGCTTTCCCTGTAAAACTCCCCTAATAATATTAGTGTGTTTAAGTATTTTATCTCTCTAGTAACATGTCAACATAAGCAACCCTGTGCCCACAGAACATTTAAAGACATGCAAAATGAAATTCAATTCTTTACTTACACAGACCAGAGATAGTTAAGATGTAAGTTACTGCCGGTCACTTCTAGGGCTTTAGATTTCGTCAATCTTCGAGAATGACCTTTTTGTTGTTGTTTGAATTTTATTTGTGGCTCTAGTACTGGAATTCTGGCTCTTGCACATACTAGGCAAGGACTCTGCCTCTGAACTATACCTCCAGCCCCATGAGAACAACTCACGTCCTGGCCTTTGTGTCATTCTCACCAAGTCCTGTCTCCTTCTCTGTTTTAAAATAAGTACAAAAAAATGATCTTTCTTCACCCTGAGCAGTCTGTAGCCTTGTAGGCTAGGTTTAAGTTTTGATGACTATTACCCATGTGTAGCTGCTGAGAGATTTTGGTTTTCAGGATGAATTTGAAAAGCCAATCATTGGACATCATCTCTGAGCCATGTGGCATCTGAGGTCCCAGTCTCTTGTCCCTTCTTAAGTAAGTCCCATCTCCACAAAACTTCAGAGGCTAGTAACTGTCACCCCTCAGTTTCCTTTTTTCATTTAACAAACTGAGTACTGAGATGCGAAGCTTTAGTTTGCACAGGGTATTCTGAGTGCTTACTGTATCCATGAATGGTTTTCTTGCATTCTACTCCCTTTGCCTATGTCTTCTTCAGGGACCAGCTGAAGCTGATGGAATGTAAAACCCTAGACGTGGCAGCTGACTACTTATATCCCAATAGACTTTCGGGTGATTCTGACATACATGTCAATATGATAATCACTAAACTGAGAAAACCATGGAGTAATATTTCAATATATACATACCAACTGCATTTTAAGTGCCATAACTGACAATTATATTCTTGCAACATATTCTGCTTGTTGATATGCAAATATTAAGCATTTCCAATGGCATTCCATTATTTATAGATTGTTCTAGACAAAAGCATAACTTGATATTACAAAATAAAACTTGAATATGGATGAACCGCTCAAATAATACCAGCTGAAATGATAAAGGCACAAACTCAGTTTATGATTCCATTTATACAAATCTAAGAAGGCAAATGGAAGCAGATCCCAGCTGAATAGTTCTGAGGGCTGGAGTGTGGGAAATGCCTACAAATGGGATGAAAGTTCTTGCGGATGTAGTGAAATATTTTATCACTACACTGTGGTAATGGTTGCCTAATTCTATGCATTCTGAAAATCATTACATCATACAGTTAGAACTGTTCAATCGTATAGTATGGGGTTTGGTTCCTATGACTAATATAACATAAACAGTAAACTGTGGGGAGTAAAAGAGTTTACAAGCCAGGCATGGTGGTAAAGCACGCCTTTAATCCCAGCACTCAGGAGGCAGAAACAGGCTTATCTCTGTGAGTTCAAGGCCAGCCTGGTCTACAAAGTGAGTCCAGGAAAGCCAGAGAGAAAACCTGAATAATAGATTTTAATTTAAAATACAAAAGAAAAATTTAAAAAAGAAAAAGAAAAATTTGAATTAAAAAATTAAATAGGTTTACATTCTTGAAGTTCAGAAGGCAAAGAATGCACAATCAAAGTGTTCCAGGACCATGATTCCATGGAAATATGTCTGGGCTTATCTTTCTCACCTGTTTTTAGTTTTTGGGTGATTCTAGAAACTCAGCCTAATACCAGTCTTATAGATATTATCACCGAAATCTTCATCTTTATGATCCCTCGTGATCATCTTTTCTATTTTCCTATCACACCAATCATATTGAATTAAGAACCAATCTTATTTCAGATTTATCTTTTCCTGACAAATAATACCTGACACAGCTTCATTGACCTAAAATTGACCTAAAGGTCATGTTTGGATATTAAGGTAATGATATATATATATATATATATATATATATATATATATATTATAAGCACACTTATAATAAAGATATAGATTATATCCATAGTGCTGTTAAAATGATGACAAAATGTTTATATAAACATTATTGTGATACTTTAAAAACATACTATTAAAATGGATTCCATAAAGAACAGTATTGTCAATGTGATATAAGACAGTATTTTTAAAAAAAAGCACCTTGTAAACTCATGTCTGTCAACTCAGGAAAGGCATTTACAACTTCCTAAATAAAAATGTTGAGCCATGTATAAGTAGATAACGTTTAATTATTAACACAGTTGGTGGTAGAAGTGGAAAAGCAAAGAATGCAGAACAAAAACTGAAATACATTTTAAAAATTACTCATTAATATTATTGGAGTATGTAGGGGTTAGATAAATTAGATTTAGAAAATATATAGGGGTTTCTGATATTGTCTCTTAATTCGGGGCATGAAGAGCATTATCAGCATGAAGTCAGGAAAAACAGGAAAGACTTAATAGACTGAAAAACAAGGATGAAGTCAGGAAAAACAGGAAAGACTCAATAGACTTGAAGAAACAAAGTATCTGGCCTGACATTGTTTTCAGCTGCTAAGTGGGCGGAGCCCAAATTAAGCTGAAACAGAGTTCCTCCTATTTAAGGACAGTGCATGGAGCCCAGAGAGGGAAGAGGCCCCTGATGCTAGAGAGCTCCAAGAGTACTGCTGAAAAAAGGGCTGGCCATTGATGGCCAGCTCTCTCCCTGAAGCATAAAGAAGCCGGTGAGCAAAGAAAGCCTGAGCAAGACACCAAAAGGCCAAGGACTAAACCCTGTGGCTCAGCTTTTGCCTGGAGGGGTTTGATCTGTCCGATCAGTGGCCTAGGGGAAACTCTGCCTGGCTTTAAGGACTGAGGCAGAGCAGCTGAGTTCCTGATTCAAAAGAAGTAAGTTGGCCTGCAGATGGCTGGGGTCTCCCACAGAGAAGAAAACATGAAGCCTTATTTAAGGTGAGACTGCAATAACCAACTTACCCTGACGAACCTGCATCTGAGAGATCCAGAAAAAGGACTGCTAAGTGCGTTCAAGAATCTACAACAAAGACTGTGTTCCTGACGACTGAGGACCTGCCCCAGAGACTGTATCATTCTAAAAGGTTATGAAAGTAGTTGCTATAATTATCAATAGGTTTAGTGGATAGGTTAAAGGGGTTGTAGGAATTTATAGGATTAATAGTTAAGAAATTGTTGGTGTTTGAAATAAGTGAATTTAGTAATAAATAAATAAGTGTTAAATAATAATTTAAAAGTTCGGTTACAGGAGTATGTAGATATGTTTGAGGAGAAGTACCTTTAAAAACACATTGGACACTTCTTCAGATCCCAGTCACTTGCAGAAGAGGCATCTGGCTCTACAATATACTAGTGGACTGATATATACTCAGTCTGACCCGGTTCCTCCCTCTTCATTTCCATTTACTTAACCTCATGCTTTCCAAGTGTATAAGAAGAATTTTTACTAAACCTTGGTTAATTTTGAAAACTCTTTTCACTGTACCTGTCCTATTCCCATTAAAGGACAATCTAGGGTTGAGGCCTCATAAAATTCCTCATTTCCTGTGAGAATGTCTTTTTAGAAAGAAAAAGAAGGACAAGAAAAGATTAAATGTGGCATTTCAATCAGGAATTGTGAGTCCTGATGAGCAGAGAACTCTCATATACACTACAAATGTATTCATAGGCAAAAAATGTAAAAGAAGCCTATCTATTCTATCAAAGAAAAATATATTCCATGTGAATTACTGACTTATCCATGACATTACCTACATCTTAAAAACACTTACCATAACTCTTTCAATTTTTGACATGATATGGTTTACTTGACTGCAATGTTCCCTGTATAAAATATAACCTACCAGTGTTGGGATCATCACCTTTTTTTTTTTTTTATTGAAAAACACTCATGTGAATAAGAACTAGTATATACTATGCCCTCAATAGATATTCACTGGCTTTTCTGAATGTTATCATTCTTATAATTTGAAATACACGAACCTTTTCCCTTACCTTCTCTAGTGCTGCAGGTAATGTCTGACTTTGACCTGATGGGTTCACAACAGTTTTCACGTAACTGACTGGCTATCTTCCCAATGCAGTCTGCTTTCTTTTATCAAATTCCATGAACAATAGGAATATAGCCATGAGATGTAAGGCACTTAACATGAAACTGAGAACAAAAACCCTTTTAAGGTCTTGCAGTTCAGCACAGGAAGGAAAACTGTTATGAAATGAGAACCTCGGCTTAACAAAACATCTTATTGAGATCTAAAGGTTTCTTCTGCAAGAGAAAATATAAAAGACTATCTATTCAACCAATCTTGACAGGCCAATAACACTTACTGTCACTTAGAATTTATTGACTTTTGCACTATCCAGTGCTCTATGAAATTATGGTGCATGTCTAAATACTACTTGACTCCTAAGAACAGTAAATGTCTGAAATTTTCACCTATACTAAAAATCACTATGCTTGTAGGAAATGAAGTTTCTGGGAAGAGTTTCAGAGTATCCTATATAGCAACCTTGGATGTGGTGTGAGATTGGTGTTTCCATTGAGTTCCACATGATCCTCGTGTTGGTGGACCACCCTTGGAGGGCTCAGAGGTACTCATCGTTTATGAGAAACCATTGTTCCCTCTGTGTCCTTCACCCTCACAGCCTTCTCACATGAGAGATAACATCCAAGATTTTTCTGAATCATGAGTTAATCAAATGTCACATGTTAACTGTTTTCTTTCTTTCTTTCTTCCTTCCTTCCTTCTTTCCTTCCTTCCTTCTTTCCTTCCTTCCTTCCTTTTTTTTCTTATTTTTTTTTTCTTGTCAGTACATCAAAAATTTCCAAACTCTCATATGAAACACCTCACTATGTATGAGAATGACTAGTTTCCAACTGAAGTTCCTGAGGAGTGCACAAAAGGAAGATCCTTCCAGGGTCTACTCTAAAGTCTTCAGTCATTTCCTCAGGATTCTTTCACAGAATCTGGATCAAATGTCTAATGAGCAAAGAGTATAAAAATCTAGGATGCCAAAGAACAACTGTGTGTCTTAATTCAGCCATGTTATCCAAACTCCAAGATGACAAGGAAAGACACAATTCTCACGGCAATAATTAAGAATGTAAAGAATGAGTCTTATTCTTATATTTGATGAGTGACGCCACCCTTCTTCAACTTTACTTCACATATGGAAACTCTGTTAGCAGCTACATGTCACATCTTGAAACAGTCATTGAAAAGTACATGGATTTCTGGAAGTTATAAATTTATAAAAGGCATAAAAATATACAAAACAAATTATTGCTATAGATTTTCTGGTGTATTAAAACCTTAAGTGAACCAAATTCATCTCAGATAATGAAAACAAGATTTCTCTCCATGCAAATTTATCACAAACCAAAACATTCTAAATTTAATTCTCATGTATGGATAGCTAATCAGCAGAATTAGAGCTTTCAAACCAGGGCAGTAATTAGTTGTGTGTGTGTGTGTAGGTTTATTTCAGTGACTGTGTGTCTTGAAAGCTGAGCAAGGAAGTGGAAAGTAAGAGGAAGTAGGTAGTGCAGTGATTAGCTTAAAGCTATCCCTTCCCGTGACTCTACTACAGAATTGGGGTGAGATTTCCTTTGCAGTGCTGTGGCCAAAACTATACCCCACAGCTTTCTAAGTGAAACCAATATACAAAACCTATTTGAATGTTTTTAAGAGATATAGAAATACATATAATATCTATGCTGATTAAATCATAGACTTCAACATGCTGGAGAAGTATACAGAGACTGGCATTAGCCAATTAAACTATGAGTAATAGAATGTCATCAATACTATATTAATCAAAATAATTTTAAATTTATAGTTTATTATTTCCACTTTATATATGAGCACTCATGTACTGTTTTATTTAAAGGAATAATTTAACATTTCAAAATCCCTTATAAGTGTTATTTTAGCATATGCAAAAGATAAAAGAGAAGGCTGCAGAAGGACAGGAGAGAAGAAGAGGGGAAGAAGAGGACTGTTTGGAGAGAAGGGGAGAGGAGAGGAGACAAAAAACAGAAAGCCTCCTGCTTCTTTAATAAATGTGTTGGGTACTGAACAATTAAAACATTTTAAAATGTACCTTTAGATGTGAAAGATATTTGTATATCTTACTCCCATTTATGCATGCTCATTTGGCTATGTCATTTTCACTTTTTAAATGGGCAATACACCAAAATGTTTATATTTCTAATAAACTGCTGCATAATCTCTGTACCCCTTCCTTCCATTTCCTTCTTCTCTGCTGCCCCTTTTGTTTGTTATACTCCATGTCTGACCAATCCTTCTCTCTCCCTGATCCATCCTCACATCCTTAAGTTCTGAGATGACTATTTATATAGCATCAAAGAAAATATTCTTTGGAACTTCAATTGTCAGTCAACATGCAACTTTGCATCACTCAGTACCATGAGTGCTTCAACATGGACTTTCTCCACGTATTCTCAATAAGCTTGTTTTCCTATTTAATATGAACTGTGAGTGTCAATGTGATGATTAAATGGTCAGCATAACATACCAGGGTTGATGATTAAAGGTTTAATCCTAGGCACACCATAAATTAAAATATAGAATTACAGATACTAGAATACCATATACCACTAGAAAGATAAAGGAGCCTAAGGTGATATACTTAGTGGAAAATTTTCCGTTTTGATCAGTTGAAGTGCACCAGGAAATATATATGTAAATATATATGAAAAAAATATATATGTATATCCAGTTATTTCATTTTTAAACTATAAACATGTTCAGTGACATTAAACAACATTGTGTATTCTATGGAAACAAAATAAATATTGAAGGAAACCTTAAGGCAATTAAAAGATTAAAACTAAATAACAAGCCGGGCGGTGGTGGCGCATGCCTTTAATCCCAGCACTCGGGAGGCAGAGGCAGGTGGATCTTTGTGAGTTCGAGGCCAGCCTGGTCTACAAAAGTGAGTCCAGGACAGCCAGGGCTACACAGAGAAACCCTGTCTCGAAAAAACCACAAAAAAAAAAAAACTAAATAACAGTGAATTCAATTAATATCTTTGAAATCACTTTTCATATATAATGACTACTAGTTTATATTTTAAAAATTATTCAAGGATATGCACTAGATACTCTGTGTCATTGTCAAAGTATGAATAGAATGCTTTTGTTATAAATGATTTATGTCTCTTATTCATTTATTTATTTGTTTGTTTGTTTGTTTGCTTGCTTGTTTATTTATTTATTTGAAGTGTGGTATCATACATGTAGCCATCAAACATTCTACATAGCTGAAGATGACCAAAACCTCCTGCTTTTCTTGCTTCTCCCTTCCAAATGCCAGTATTATAGGCCTGCAATATCACCTCTGGCAAATACTTTATATATTTAATACCATGGTCTTTCCTGCAATTACTTTTGAGGTATATGGTCATGTTCAAAAGTCTGTTGTTATGTGTAAGGAATGAAAATATGCCTCTCTTCTGGGTATGAATGAGTTAAATGTTATTCAAGGCAGAGGAAGCTCTGTATGCTCATTTTATTATCCCTCTAAGTTTTAAGAAGGACTTATCAGTGTGAGGAAACACTTCCATATACTGATCTGTGACTGTCCCTGTCACTGGGACCTCACGTTTATGGTGAGCAGAAAATAGAAAAACAAACAAACAAATAAATAAAAGAACTTTGTGTCCAGTCATGGGACTTCTTCAATCCATATAATGATTAAACAGAACAGCTAAATGACTCCAGTGCCAAAACCAACAACCTTTCTATTGCATTGTGCTAACAATTTATTTTATTGTTAAGTGGCAATTTATATCACTAGTCATCCCATGAGTTATGTCTACTACTCTCTAGAATAACAAATTACATTATTTTGTATAAATAAAGATAAAATTAATATTAAATAAACTAAATTTGGGGTCTTTGCAAAAGTTTTATGGTATGGTCTCTTCAGATGTTATGCTCAGTAAATATATATAAGTACTTACATGTAGAAACAGGTTTTATTACAAGCAACATACAAGCCTTTAACTTATGAGATACAGAAGATTATTTTTGCAGTCAAAAAGTAGAATGAGATCTATAGAGAAAACTGAGGAAGGAAAAGGTAAGGAAACGTAGGATGAGCACGTCCCAGTTACAGGTGACTATAGTCTGTTATAGAAGACAAAGCCTTTCATTTTTATACCTACATACATACATACATACATACACACACACACATACATACATACACACATACATACATACACACATATACACATACATACACACACATACATACATACATACATACACACACATACATACACACACTATATAATCAGCACTGAAGATGAAGTGCAGCACTACGCTGCATGTTTACCACCCTGCATCTGTATCATTATCAGCGCAGGCACCCTAAGCTCCTTTAAGTTGTAGTGGGTTTTTTGCACTGTATCCACTCTCCCACCGAAGTACTAGTTTCAGCTTCTGAACGTGTCCATTGTGATTCTTCTGAGATGGTTCCTGACTCCAGGGATTATTGTCTTCCAAATATCTCCTCTCCCCCTTTTTTACCTTAAAGTATTTGTACAGAATAGAATTTTGTCAATTCTCTTATTTTCCCCACTCCTTCATGTACTTCATTCAAATCCAATATATTTAAGAGTAATTGAAAACAGTCATTATCGAGTGTAAATGTTTTGTTGCAATAATCTTTTCTCAAATGTAAACTTCAACAAAGTGACACACACACTTGACAATATGTGCAATGTCCAAGTGGGTTTTGGTATTGATGAGATTCAGTGTTAATTTGGAAGTAATAAAAAGACACAATGAGTACTTCTAAATTTTGAATGTCAACTGTAAAAGCCTACTTCATGATATGTAGAGGTCATTATTATACTCTTAGAAGATATATGATTCACTTGGAAGTTCAGAAGGTACATTCTCCAACTCACTCTCTAATCTGTCTCTTCACTTAAGTCCATTTGCTATTCTACTTTCCAGTGTTGAAGAAATAATGCCCACAAGCTCTAAACAGCACTGTTAAGGAAATCTGCACTATTTTATTTCTCCTTCTGAATGAAATTCAGGCATCCTCCCTTGGTCCCTCCTTGTTATTTAGCTTTTTAAGAGTCTGTATATTGTAGAATGGTTATTTTGTGTTTTACGGCTAATGTCCACTTATAAATGAGTATATACCATGCATGTCTTTCTGGGTCTGGGTTACCTCACTTAGGATTATCTTTTCTAGTTTCATCCATTTGCCTGCAAATTTCATGATGTCCTTGTTTTAAGTAGCTCAGTAATATTCCATTGTGTAAATATATCACATTTTCTTTATCCATTCTTTGGTTGAGGGACATACGGGTTGTTTCCAGTTTCTGGCTATTATAAACAAAGCTGCTATGAACAAAGTTGAGAAAGTGTCCTTGTGGTATGGTGGAGGATCTTTTGCTATATCAAGAGTGGTATAGCTGGGTCTTGAAGTAGAACTACTCTCAATTTTCTGAGAAACTGACAAATTGATTTTCAACGTGATTGTACAAGTTCTCATTCCCACCAGCAATTGAAGAGTGTTGTTCCCCTTGTTCCACATCCTCGCCAGTGTGTGTTATTACTTGAGTTTTTGATTGTAGCCATTCTGATGGGTGTGAGATGGAATCTCAGAGTCATTTTTATTTGTATTTCCCTGATGAGGTAAGGATGTTGGGCATTTCTTTAAGTAGTTCTTACCAATAGAGATTCCTGTGTTGAAAATTCTGTTTAGCTCTGTACCCCATTTTTTAGGTTATTTTGTTTATTGGAATTTAGTTTCTTAAGTTCTTTATATATTTTTGATATTAGTTCTCTGTCAGATGTGGGGTTGGTGAAGATCTTTTCTCCATCTGTAGGCTGCTGTTTTGTACTATTGACAATGACCTTTGCCTAACAGAAGCTTTTTAGTTTCATTAGATCCCATTTATTGATTGTTGATCTTAGTGCCTGAGCTGTTTAGTTCAGGAAGTTGTCTCCCATATCAAAGCATTCAAGGCTATTCTTCACGTCTCTTATACCAGATTTAGTGTATCGGGTATTATGCTGAGATCTTTGATCGATTTGCACTTAAGTTTTGTTCAGGTTTATAGATATGAATCTATTGGAATTCTTTTACATGCAGACATGCAGTTTGTCCAGAACTATTTGTTGAAGGTACATTTTCCATTGTGTGGTTTTGGCTTTTTTGTCAAAAATCAAGGTCTGTATGTGTGTGTGTGTGGGGGGGGTATTTCTTTATCTTCAGTTAGATTCTATTGATTAACCTGTGTGCTTTTGTGCCAATATTATATGGTTTCATTGCTATTGCTCTGTAGCACAGCCTGAAATTGTGGATGGTGATGCCTCCAGAAGTTCTTTATTGTGGAGGAATGCTTTAGCTAACCTGATATTTTTGTTTTTTCCATATGAAGCTGTGAATTGTTCATTCGAGGTCTATAAAGAATGGTGTTGAAATTTAATTGGAAGTGGATGGAGGGAACTTGTAGTCTAGAGGGTGGGGAAGGGATCTGGGGTGGGAGTAGGCGTGAGGAAAGTGGGGGATGCTGGCAGAGAGAAAAGACATTGGTGGAAAACATCTGTGGGAGAAACTTGGTACCTGGGATGGGAGAGGCCTCTGAAGTCTCTGGGGCTGACCCTAGCTGAGACTCCTAGCTGTAGGGTATATGTAGCCCTGAAGCGGCTACTTCCTGTGGTCAGGCAGGATTTTCAGTAAAGGGAGGGAGACACAAACCCACCCACAAAACCTTGACCCAAAATTTGTTCTGCCTGCAAGAAATGCAGGGATAAGGATGGAACAGAGACTGAGGGAATGGCCAACCAATGACTGACCCAACTTGAGGCCTACACCATGGAAGAGAGGCAACTCCTGACACTATTAATGATGCTCTGCTGTGCTTGCAGACAGGAGCCTAGCATATCTGTCTTCAGAGAGGTTTTACCCAGCAGCTGAAAGAAACAGATGTAGACACCCACAGCCAACCAATAGACACAGCTCTTGTGGAAGAGTGCAGGGAACGGATTAAGGGAGCAGGAATGGTCAAGGATACCACATGAAGACCTATAGAACAAACTAACTGTGAGACCCATAGGGACTCACAGAGACTGAATCTCCAACCATGGACTGGACCTGGGCCCCCTACACATATGTAGCAGATGTGTAGCTTTGTCATGTGTGTCTCCTAACAGCTGAAGAGGGGCTCCTGTCTTACTCTGTTGCCTGCCTTTGGATCCTTTCCCCATAGCTGGGCTGACAGATGTACCTGGTCCTGGTGTGACTTAATGTGCCAGGGCTGGGTTGGTACACATGTGGCAGCCTCCCCTTCTCTGAGTGGGAGCGGGTGAGGGGGTGTGAAGGTGGGTCTGGGAGGAGAGGAATGGGGGGGCTGTGATCAGGATATAAAGTGAATAAGTAAACACATCAAAAAAAAAAAAAAGAAAGAAAAGAAACTTGCACTATTCACTTCAGTAATTCTTTTAGAATATCAGTTATTCCAAACCCATTCCGGAGACTGTTATTAAGGTAAGTGTGGTGCTTGTTGTTCTTATCTTTATTGTACCCCAAAGAGGCTCTTATAAAATACTCAGGAAGATGCATCACCATTTCTATAGAACTTTTTGTCTACCAAGCCTCAATTTACATGCTTCTAATATAAAATACAAGTGTGCCATAGAAACCAGGATGAAACATTTGCTGAAGGATTTTCAAGGTAGGATTATAATACATGGTCTGAAAGTACTAAACAGAGATTCCATCGCAATCATAAGACACCATAGTTTTCCATCAAAGCAATGGTCTGCAGAGGCTGAAAGTTTCTTCCACAAGTTACCAGTTTAAGGGACAAGTTGGTCAATATTCACATAATACCAGAAATTCAGTAACCATGAAGAAGAATCACAGGAAGGTTGACACCTGGAAAAAGTGCCAGGGTGATGGATATAGTCCAGCATCTGCTACTTTATAATTATCATAACAGTGGTATGATGTGTTTTGGATATCACAAAAGCCGTAGCAATCGAACATATTTACAAAAATTACAAACAATCTGTACCCATTCATTTATATCAAATAACTTTTTTGTTTATAAATTCTCATTTCTGTCTTATTTTTCAACCCATTATCTCTGCTAAGAATCCACTGACTGACTGAGACAGGAAGTGATTCTATCTTGTGGCAAGGGCTCGGCATGTACAACACACAACAAGCTGTCATACTATTCTATTAACAAGGCATTCTGTACATAAGTACCTCAGTAATTTTGTAAACTTCATCTTAAACATCCATTCATAATCAGAAGAACGCAACTCACTAAATGTGTAGAACTAATGAATGGCACATGCAAAAAATGCACCCACTGAAAACTATCATGTTTTTTTGAATGTTTATATGTTTATTGTGCAGGTGAATATATGCATGCAAATTTAAGTAAAAGGAATATTACCAATAAGGGACATGTTTAGTAAACATATGATTTGGGGATTTTGATAGAACTATACCTCGTAACATTTGTTGCATAGACTATTGTAAGATATTCATATGGAAACTGCTTTGGTAACTATCAGTGGTTTACAAGATTATTACCAGAAAAAAATATTGATAACGTAAGTGTTTTAACATATCCAAGCCTCTCTAATGTCTTAACTGCATGTGGCCTATGTACTATGTACTATATATTATGTACAATGTACTATTACATGGAATATTAGGTGCTGTTTAAGTTGGATCTCATCTTACCTAGGACAGCCATAAGGCCATCTATCAGCAACAGGTAAATCACACCCATAACTTTCTCTTGCTTTCAAAGCATGTGAAGAAATTACACCAACTAGAATTATCTTTAAGAAGACTATTTTATCAGGGTCACTAGTTAAAAAGAAACATTACAGTTATGCTAGTGTTATTTTAATAGAAAACTTTTATATGTAAAGATATATGCAAAACTACAATATATAACATATATAAAAAACGTTTCTGTTGTTCTCATTCAGAAGTGTTTTATTCTCAATGTAAATGCATTACTATCAGATATCTAAATGTTACAACTAAATATACCCCACATGCTTTTCCAAAACTCACTCAAGTAGTGATATATTTATGAATCAAGAGAAAGGAAACGTAATGAACACAAGATTGAGAGCTGCCCAGTTATTACGAAAGATAAGGAGGTGAATGGAAGCTCAAGCTTGATAATTCAAGAGATAAACATCTCTTTACCACAGAGGTGGCTCCCTTTAAAGCCCTGCCATGTAGGCAATGGACAAGATCACATTACAATTCTTTCCAGAACTTTTCCTACATACATTTCATTTCCAAAATTGCAGAGGGGCCAACAACTGGCAGAATGGAGCAGGTATATAATTGAAGTCTGAAATTGCAGAAAGTTACACTGAGTGGAGTTCCTCCCTACTGACAACAAAAATGAGACAGGAGGAACACAGAATCAGAGGCGAAGATCAAGGGAAGATAAAAACACTGAGTTCAAACACATGGTAGATGAGCTAGGCTGCATCTGTGAGGAAAAAAAAAAACCTGCAGGAAAGCAGAGGCATGACATGCAGGTAAATGACAAGTGGGGGTCTCAAGTGTGGAAAGGGACGTTAGCACAAAAGGCTGGGATATTACAGAAAGTCCCTTTCCCTTGATATTCTTAGGACTTAGTATATGAACAAAAGACAATAGTTTGAGGTCATATAAGAAATGCTCTGCATAGACTTGTTTCATTTTATTAATACGCAAATTATTCCCTTTTGTGATATTTATAAAGTCTTTGGCCATTAATAAAAAATGGAACCATTTACATGAAAAAGAAATGGTATCCTGTACCTGGAGTGGAATCTGCCTGGGAGCACAGTGTCCTCCTTTGGACATAGGAAGAAAGCATTATGAGGCATGAAAAAAAAAATGCAGTGTAACTAAAGATAGTGAAAGAGCTGAGAGTGGTGAATATGATCAAAACACATTGTGCAAAACTCAAAAATTTCAAAGAACTAATAAAAAAAAACTAAAAAATTGAGAGAAATATCTAACCATCAAAAGGAGCAGCAAAGTTAAAAATATACTTAGAGTATTAATAACAGCTGGTCAATTCCCAAAATCTAGCTCCTTGGTAATGTCTTTGTCAGAATATAAAATCTTTAAATACTGCTTTGGCATTTTCCTAGAAGTAATTCATGTGACAAAATGTTACTTAAAAAAAAATTGCAACATCCAAATGTCAAAGCCATTCACTTCTTAGAAGGTAGAAAGTGTTCTTCAGAAGACAAGGGAATGTACTCTGCTGAAATTAGAAATGTTTTATCTTCGATCTTGACATGAACATAGACACTTTGAGTTTAAGAGTGAGGGGCAGAAAAACAAGATTTTAAAAGCCTGCCTCCAGCATGCAGCACTGGACTAAAACATTAATGTTTTTCTTTAGAACAGTTACAGTTATGCTAGTGTTATTTTAACAGAAAACTTTTATATGTAAAGAAATATGCAAAATTACCATATATAACATATATATATAAAGTTTCTCTTGTTATCATCCAGAACTGTTTCATTCTCAAATTAAATGCATTACTATCAGATATCTAAATGTTACAACTAAATATACCCCACAAACACACACATACCCACACCCACACACATATATGTAAACACACATGCATACATATATGTATATGTACAAATACACAAGCACTGTGTTCACATTTAAAACAAATTGAAATTCATATAAAAGTTATCATAACTGTTTATTATTAATAATCATTAACTATTTTATGCAATCAAATATAAATATGGCAACTTGAAACCCTGTCAAACCCTAGCCACAATATTAATGTTTTTATCATTTCATACTGATATCAAGACAAGTCTTTTCATTTAGCAGCAGTTTATCTTTGATTGAAAAGTTCCAACACACACATTAAGCATGATACTATCCACCATCAGATGATCATCCTGTAGGGGTCTTTTTTGTCTGTAACAAGAAAGTGTTAAGTTCCACCACCAGGCTCCATTCTTACTAATCTGTTGTGGGAAACTCACATACCAATCTAATTTCTGAGAGCCTTTAGTTGAGTTAAGCATCAAGGTTTCCATGTGAGTTCTGACTTATCCTTAAACTGGGACCCATCCTCAGCGCCCAGGGCTGTTGTCTCTCAAGGTTCATTTGTATCTGAGGAGCCTTACATATTCCCAGTTTCTCTCTAGTGCAGGAACTCTGTCTATCTGTAGAGACTCCTACTAAATTAGAAGGGAGTACAGCCTGCCTGGCAGGACTGCTTCTGGTGGCTCAAATTTTCAGATAGAATTACTTCCTCCTAACTTCAATGGCACCCATGTCTATGTGTTTCTTAGTGTGGAAAGGTCAGGTTCAGTTGATCACTTTTAATAGTTAATTTAATCACATACAATCTTGTCCATTTAAGAATACCAGAACATAGACTTATTCATGAAATTCTTACGACAACTAATACTGTGACTTTATTAACAAACTTGTATAGTCCATGGATGAGAAAAAAAAAAAACAAACCAACCAACCATCCAAACAAACAAACAAATAAAAATGAAAGATAAAACAAAAAGATCACAAGAAGGTGGTTAGAGGCATTACAATAGAAAACGAGCTGAAATACTTTATCTCAAGGTAATAAGACTTGATGTTGAATCAGTGTGGTAGATAGAGTATAGAACAAATTAATTCCTTCCATTGCCTCCTAATTACAGGACCTCATTCACATTATTGAAGTTTCTTTATTTTTAAAAATATTTTTATTAATTCTTTGAGAAGTTCATACAATGCATGTTGATTATATTTGTCCCCCAAACTTCTCCTAACTCCTCCCAGATCCATCGCTGCCACACTACATACCCACTATCAACTTAGTATGCTTTTTAGAAGACCAGCCGTCCAATGTGTACTGAATACATACTCCGGGCAATACGGTCATCCATCTACTAGAGCTGTATTGGTCCCCCCCCACCCAAACCATTGAGAAAAAAAAAAACAATTCTCTATAAAGAAAGAAAATAAATAAGGAAATAAAAAATAATTTTATTTATCATAAAAACTATAAAATAATATCACAGGCTTGTGAATACAATAAAAGCCAACATTATGCCAAAGGTTATAGTTCATGCTCTCTTTAACACTCAAAATATCTCTTCAAGAAGAGTTTACCGCCCCTCCCAGACTTAAGCTTCTGACATGCAAACCCAGCTGGGTCATTTTACTATCCTGCAGCCGCCACAATCTTAGCCTCTTGCATCTATAAGGCACCGATTTAGTACTTTCTTCACCAGAGAGAGGACCTATCAAAAACCATAGCTGAGGCAGGAAAATAAACTTAGATTCAGCAAATTAACTTTCAGCAGGGCTTTCAATGACTGGGGTCTCAGGCTATTAAATTTTGAATTTCGGAAAGACACTCTAGCAAAGCACAGCAGCTGCTACTGAATCCCAATCCACAAGGCAACAGCCGCTGCAGCATCTGGACCAACAGCTACTGAAGATACATCAGTAAATAAGGCAAAAGTCCAGATGCAATTTCACCCTTCAGGATCTCCTCCCTGGGCCAGCTAGGGGTGGCTCAAAGGTATCTGCATGGCAAAGGGAAGGGCATACTTTTTAACCATCTGTTCAAGCAGGAGTCAGTGACCTTTGCTCTCTGTTGGTATAAGGGATGCGAAAGTTTGCCAGCTGGATGTAAATGCAGATTTTAATTGAAACTCATGCAGCTATCTCCAATGAGGGGATGAGAAAAGCAAACTCCAGAGTCTTTCTAAGTTATATCTAATGAACATTCTGCATGGCTTAGCACCCCACACATGATTCTCATTAGACTGAGCATGTTTTAAAAAGAAACAGTAAAAAAAAAAAAAAAACAAAAAACAAAAAACAAAAAACAAAAAACATTCAGCTCTTCAATATTCAGCTCTACTTCCATCGGTCAGCACTATTAGACTATGAGAAATATAGAGTATAACCTAAGAGCATGTTTATTTTTCTTTCCCCAGGGAAAATAGAAAAAAAAAAACCCACCAGAATTGCATGCTTATTTGCAAAAATAGTGGTTTACCATACATGAAATGATAGCCAATTATACCAATGGTTATCAATCCCTTTGAAATTGTCTTTTTAAGAGAAACATATTCCTCCTTATTCTTAAAAGTTATGCCATTTTTGGAAATCTTATTCCAGTGGAAGAATTCAATTATAACATTTAAATTGGGGATCTTATCACGTAGTGTAAGGGGAAAATCAACTTCTTTGTTTAGTGTACAAAGTTGGCTCTCTGGCAATGTAGTTTGTTACATTTGTGGATGTTTTTTTAAATGGCAAGGAGAATTTCATGAAGACAAAAGGTCATTAGTCATCACTGCTCAAGTTATTTTGTGTTTGAAAGGTTACTGGGGCTTTATCTCATTATATAACTTTAAAACCACTGCATGTAAGGTTAAAATAGATGACACTGATGATGTATTTCGCCATTTCTTCTGCAATTTATATAAATAAGAAATATTGAAATTTAAAAAATGGAGAAGGAGAACTGAGAGTGACATCACATTTGAAGTTTTGCATCAGGAGGAAGAAAAACAGTTCACCTTTCCCATCAATCCTCAAAGTACTTCCTGCTATGCTCACAGAAAATTACTCTGTTATGCTGAGTATTCAGCAAGAATTTACCAGGGGAAGAAAAAGTATTGGAATTTTTTTCTGATGTTGAAACAAACACAACTTTGCATAGAAGAACAGTCCCTTCAAAGAGTCTTATTCACATGAAAAAAAAAAAAAAAGAGCACACAGGATGAACCCACCAAAGGACCAGAGGACTAGGGCACACACCCATCAGGTAGTTCTGGTATTATCGCTTCACATCATAAAATAAAGGATTACAGTAGCCATTGGCAAGAAAGTCATTCACATGTGCAGAATGATACTTAGTGTAAAGAATTATAATATCTTGGCTTATTGAAAAATGGCATGAATAAACTCAGTTCAGTGTTAACTCAGTGAGTGAGCCTTAAGATAAAATCATACCAATAGTTCCTCAAAGAGGCATCTCTCATTCAACTGTGGCAGCATGCCAAGACTACATCATGTTATTGTGTATTTCTCCACTCATAATATCTATGAATAAACAAATGAAGCCTTTAAGAAATGGACACTTTGAATACAAATTTAAAGTTTTTAAAATACAATTATGAAAAATCAATGGGCATTTAATAAACACTGTAAATGTGAAGCCATTGAATATTCATGTTTTTATAGTACACATTGAGATTGGCAATGATCTGAAAAGTTGAGTGCATGAAATTGTTTATATTCATCCATCTCCCAGTGAGCCATACATTAAGTCAGTTGTGTAGTAAATTTGCTTACTATAAAATTCAATTCATTGCACTATTGAGCAATTATCATCAGTTATGTGTCCACAAGAGTTGCTGGTTGGGGTACAATAGGGCACCTTGTCTTATGAATTTGCATAAATTGTATGCAAAATATTTGAAACAGTTGAAACAGAAGTATAATTGTCTTACTAAATAAGACGCAGAAAAGGTCACAGTTTCAACATGCACTTGCTTGTGAATTGAGATGTGACACTATCATAAAAAGAATTTTAGCATGGCAAATGATATTATAAACTGAGAGATATGATTCATGTGAAATAGCTCTATGAACGACAGCAAATGAAAGTCATTTTCTTAATCAGATGATAAACTAATGTTTGTAATTGCATTATTCATATTCATTATATGAGTGGGAAAGTAGACTAGGAGAGGGAAAAAGAAGGAAAAGCTCAATTGTAAGCTGACCACATCCTACATATTGTTTAGGAAGTTTGGTGTACATGATCTGAAGTGTGAGCAACCCTTCATTTAAAGACTTTTGCACGTGTACTACAGGAAACTCAACTGAGGGTAGACAGCCCGAAAACTACACACTACATACAGGACACAGAAACTAATCAGGAGCATTTTTTTTCTCTTCACCCCTAGCCAGCTCTAGCCACCAATTACACAAACAGAACACTACCATGTAAACTTGCTAGCTGGTATTCACCATGGATTCTGTTGTTTGTATAATTTGATCTCAAAAATCAGCTCAATTATTTAAATGAAAATGAGAAGACTATTGACTTAAAGAGAAAATGTGAAATCCCCTACATTGCAAACACCCCAATATTGAGGAAAATAAGGACCATCTCTCATTTAGTTCAAGCATTCCTTGAAATATGTGTGTATGTGTGTGTGGTTGGGAGGAAGTATGTGTATCATATGTAGTGACATCAGAACCTCCCTGACTTCGGGCATCCCTGCTTGCCATCATATTTCCACACCTCCAAATCCTTTCTAACTTTCAGGGTAATTTGTATTTTGTCTTTTTACAAAGGCATTTATAGTCTTCATACCATAAAACACCCTCACTCACTTCTAATATTCTACCTACATTTTAACTCATGGCAGGCGTCAACAATAGCATATTCACGTCGTTGTTTGAGATCTGTAGGGCAGCTGAGTAAACCATGACAACTCACATGTTGAGAAGAGGAGATCTGTCATACAGCAAAAGCAAACACTTTGCTAGACTCTTGCGAGGGTCCTAGAGTACAGCATATTTTCCAAACAAGCTTCGTTATGTTCACTTTAAAAACAGGATGTATTTTGTCCAGAGGGTTCAAGAAGGGCCCAAGATCACCCTGTCAATCAAGTTTTTCTACAGTATTTGAACCTAAGGTTTCTACCTACAGTCTGTGCTGCACACAGTGTTGACTGTTAAATGGAACTTGACAAAATGTCCCAAACAAAGTATGGCATCCCACCCTAGCACCCTGCAAATAATGAATGAAGAAAAGACTGAAGAGCTTACTTTAGTCACCTGAAACCATTGTGGGAAAAAATCGTTTTGTGAGTTAGTATTGGCCAACGGAGAAAATCCTCTCAATCCTTGAAAAATAACCACATAAACTTGTTATGTTTTTCCTGACAAGATTAATTTATATTCATACTCACTAAATTTTAATTTTTTAATAACATAAAAATGCATACCACAGTCTAATTGTATTTTACTCTTCTTTTCCTTTGGTTTTAGGATTTGATTTAGAGTTTTGGCATTAGACATTAAGCTAATTCCTGAACATGATAAGAGGTTTTGCCTGATTTCAGGCCCTCATTTGTGCAGCATTTGCAACACTCTTGAACATATGACTAGAAGTTACTTCCTTTGGGAAATACTTATGGAGTTCTGGGGAGGTTGAGAACAAACATGGATGTCCAAATCTTTGAAAGGACAAGATTAATCAGTTTGGGGTTTGTTCAGTAAACAGTTAAAATTTTCTCATATCCTATGCTTTTATTTTCCTTATACCTTCGCTTTCTTTTGATGTGGAAATCAATATGTCATAGACAAACTGATTTTATGTAGTTCATTGAGGTATTCCTGAATATAACACATGTTGCATTACTATGAATCCAAATTTTCTTGTTCTTGGATTCTATATGTATTCTGAATAGAGATAAGTTGGTAATGATGAAGGGTCCACAGTCAAATTCATTAAATGTTAGAAAGTACTAGGGGAAAGGAATATTGTTATCTGGAAAATAGGAAATGTTCTTCAACCTTCAGGTACATTACTTTTAATTTTATGTTTATATTAAACACAGGAATTGCCATTTTTAAATGTCAAGGGCTCAGCATATACATATAAACCAAATGGAAGAGTGCTTGTCTAGAGTGTATGAGTCCCTGACTTCAACTCTCAGCATTGCCAATGGACCTGCTGTTAACTCTTCAGTTGACTGAACACCTACAGATAAGAAACTGTATGCTAACAAATCTGGCATTTTATCCTCATTTCTCAAATGTCAGGGTTTTGTTGTTATTTTCCACCAAGCGTGTATAAAGCTCATACCATATTAAGTTATACAACTTTCCACAATAAGACAGTACACTCAAATCAGAAACTAATAGTAAACGTGAAATCACTTGATTTCTGAAACATCGTTTTAGAAAAAATAGCAACTAGAAATTAAAAAGTAATTTACAGATTACCAAAACTAATTATCGACTAGAATATATGAACTAGAATGCAAGAGAGAAAACATTGAAATAAAACATATGGTATAGATCTGCGAAAGATCAAGTGAGTGGCTATTCTTGGGTATAAGTCACTGTTATAATCAGTAAAAAAAAGAGGAGAAATGTCCTTAGTATATGTAAAAACCTTTATTCTCTAACCCTTCTACAGCGGAGGTCTGTACCTGTCTGAACTCAAGCACATCTAGTTTTATCAAGGTCTGGAGATCAGCTCTGTGTCTTCGCAACCAGTCCTACACTTGTCTAGAGAAGACTTACTTCATAGCTGGAAAGTGCTTCTGCAGAATAAATATATCTGTGTCCCACACAGGTCAAACAATCATAATCTCTAGCAGAATTTTTAGATTAATGACAGTCTAGGAGAAAAATGTTCTTCCTAACCCTTCTTGTATGTGTGTGCCTATGTATGTATGCAGGCTTCTGTGTGTGTGTGTGTGTGTGTGTGTGTGTGTGTGTGTGTGTGTGTGTGGTTACGTGTACATGTAAAATTGGAGGATAAAATTCAGCCTCAGGTATGATTCCTCAGAAATCGTCTCCTTTGGGTGGGGGTGGGTCAGAGTCTCTGTCTGACCTGCAGCTCATGGATTAGTTTAAGGCTAGCTGCCAGTGAGCCCTAGGGATCTGCCTGCCTGACTCCACAGTGCCAGAATTACAAGAGTACACCATACCTGAATTTTTAACTTGTGTTCTGATGATCTCACTCTGGTAACTCATGCTTGCACAGGAAGCAGTTTGCTTACTGAGGAATCTCCTCAGAATCATCCTGCTTTTAAATGAAAGACCTTCCACTAACTTCACCCTAGGTGAAGTCCACCTTTGTCTTGGGAATTCAAAATTAATTCCATTAAATTATCTGGAGGGTTAATGATAACTGTTTCCTTCTGTCATATTTATTATAGGACCTTGAACAATTCATCTAGCTAGTGTGTGCCTTTGGTTTTGAACAGGGTTGTACCATAGTGAGACAACACTACAGCAATATTACAAATGCCCTAGATTAAATCAAGTATGGGAAGATGTTGGGGTAGTGTTAAGCATTCTAAATGTTAACAGAATTCTTATACTTAATGAGATTAGATTTAAGCAGAGATTATTGAATGGATCATATTTTTAAAAAGAATACTAAAAAAATAAAATTGATAAGGGGTCAAATAACTTGATACTAAAGGAGAGTCTAACACAGAATATTTCTGTAATCTCCACAGAATGATTGTTTTTAGATGAGAGATAGATGGAAGAAAGATAGGCAGATGATAGATAGATAGATAGATAGATAGATAGATAGATAGATGATAGATAAATAGATAGTTATGAGACTATTTCTTCAATGATAGCATTTACAGCCTTGTTTTTTTTTAATCTTACATCAAAGTTTGCTTTTCATTTTCAAATTGTTGGTATTCAATTTAACTAGTAGGTAGGGATTAATCAGCTTGGAATTTGTGCCTGTACATTCTCCATTTTCTCAAGATTAGTATTTGTCTATTCAACACATTTTTAAAAAATTAAAAATGGCACATTCTGAAACAGCAAATGTACATTTTTGAAATCTGAGCTTTGTGGACTAAGTAGGATTATTCTAAGCTGGTAAGCAATGCTCTCTCATCATTTGGATCAGGACTCTTTTACTCTATAATGGAATTTTATAATCATAGGAAATTTAGTACTTGTGGAATCACTTGCTTTCTTTGAACTGCTGAAATGCCCAACCATATTTGTCATTGCTAGTGTCAATCATTGAACCTCAATTTGCAAGCGAATTACAGAGAAGTGCTAGTTGTAGAGAAAATGATGGGGAGATGATACTGGCAATTCATTTTCTGAAATATTATATTGGCTTCTGAATCTTGAAGTTTGTTTTCTACATAATATTAATTATATTCTGACCACTATAGCAAGATACTGAAGACAATTATAAAGGAAAAAAAAAGATGTATATTGCCTCAGTCTTGGAGGTTCTAGTTCATAATCTGGTCTCCTATCTTGGTACTGAGGCAAGGCAGCACATCATGTTTGGGGACTGAGGGAGAGCGAAACCATATGTTCAATCATGGGAAGAAAGCATAATACAGAACAAGCAGAGGCGAGAGCCCCACAAATCATTCTGAAGGCACATATTCAATGACCTGAACAAGCCCTACCATGCCCAACCTGCTAATGGTTCCACTATGACTTTTTATTCCCGCCTTGCTGATCCAGCTTTTATCACACAGCACTTGGAAGAGGCTGCCCATAGCTAAGCTATAGAAAACTCCTTCCTTACTTCTCTGTCTACATACTTTCTGTATAAAAGATAAGCACTTTGAACCACAAGTGGTGAAGATCTGGAGATGGAGTGTTGCTTCAGCCAGCCCTGATTTGCACTGATCATCACAGACACTACTTGAAGGAAAACAATCATAGATGCTAAGATGAATTAAGGTAAATGGCAATGGCTGAGTAACTTGAATGTGCCTTTTTAATTGGAAAACAATGTGCTTCATGTAATTTGCATGGTGACATGCACATACATACATACATACATACACACATACACGCACACACACACACACACACACACACACACACACACACACACACACACGCAGTACTGCCAGCAGATTTTCATTATAGGAATGCATATCTGGTAAGTCTGCAAATCTGTATATATCCTATGTGCTTTACAGAAACACAGAACAATATTTTCTATTGGATTATTGATGTGTCTCAGAGTTGAAACACTTGCCTAGCTAGCATGCAAAATACCTGGGCTCAAATCCTAGCATACATACAAATATCTACCTAGGTTCAGAACTTTAAAGAGATAGTTTGTTTTCATAATTTTCCATGAATTTAGCAATCAACCTCAATGTCTTTTTGCCCATCTGTTCCCTGTCTGTGGACTTTCCTTAGGGACCTTATGATGGCATGGTAATTTTTACAAAAATAAAGATTAACCTGAATCATTTTCTCTTGAATTTCAGATCTCTTAATGCACAAAAGCTTGTGGAGGATTTATGGCTTTGACGCTGTATTTATTTGGAAACGGACAATCTTATGCTGTCCCAGCACAGTAATGAAAAATAGATTCCATCCCCACTTTTCATCAAGGAAGAGCAAGTAATTCTTTTTTTATTATTACTGTATAGAGCCACTACTCTGAACTTCATCACCTAGTGCATAACTGACTTCACTGAAGAAACCTTTGGTGTCACAAACAATGCTGTCAGACCAGTCTATATACACCTACTGTGTACTCAGACCAGAAGACAAAAGCAGTCCCAGCAAGCTGTAATTTATACTCCCATGAAATAGTTTCTTGATTTTTCATTACCATAACAAAATCAGTTTCTCTCCATTTGGTAGCAGATCAATTTAACTTAAATAAAATTTCTCCTGGAATTTCCTCATGCTTGCTCAAAGAATTAGTGAGTCTCTGTCAGAGAGTAGACACTTGTATTCTCATTAACATTCGTGACAGGGAACCCTTCTGGTAGGGCGGTTTTCAGTGTCTGATGAAGCAATTCTTAAAGCTGAGTTAGATATAGAACTTTAAACTCATGGAGATGGTTAGATAGTAGAATGTTAAAGTCAGGTGCCAAATACATATGGACTGGACATTGGGAATGTATGCTAAGCCATATAACTCTTATAATTGTGACCTATTTATTTCTGTTGTTTTGTATTGTATTTATAGTTATAAGAAAAGTTATAAGAAAAAGAACCATTTTTTGGACTGAAAGGGAGAGCTGTTGGGGGGAAAAAGAAATACCTTAAACTATAAAAAAAAAAAGAAGGGAAGAGGATGGGGGGGTTGAGGGGGAGGAGGGTGGAAGGGTGGGACTGGAGGGGGTAATAGGGAGGGGATTGTGATTGAGATGTAACTTGAAGAAATAAAAAATAAATTATTAAAAAAAAAGAAATATACTTGTCTGTAAAATGGCTGCCCAGCAAAGCCACTGTGCAAGGGGATTGGTGATACTAAGATGATAATATTTCAACCACACTGGGAGAAGAATATATTGCATGATTCTGTGAGGTAGGGAGGAGTGTCTAAGAATTATAAAAGGATTGCTTGCACTTCGCATAACCAGGAAGCATTTGATTCACATTATGTATCTTTGTGCTTGGAAGACCTGCCCAAGTCTAAACAAGGAAGTATAGAAAGATAAGGGAGGCAGAGATGAAATGAAGAAGGGAGGAAGTTGCAGATGATGGGAGCATGGAAGACCAATTCCGTTTGTCAAAGATTTGATCTCCTCGTGACTGTGAGTATGGGTCACTGGAGCTGCCTTATACAGCTGCAGGATGCTTATGGTTCATGAACACGTTCCCTGTTTCTGTCAAAGTGAAATTCCTGTTCAGTTCATTTTCATTTTTGGAGTGCTTGCCCTTAGGGAAAGTTATCACATTACTTTTCAATGCCAGAGAGAATATTTCTGTGATTTTAAAATTCTACCAAACACATTCTGACCACAAGAAGACTCTGCTGCTGATGGAGTAGTACATGTCACTGTGGTGATGACCTGGAAAACATGAAGGAGGCATTTGGCTAATTCCTTCCTATGATGGTTAGCATCATGACTCTAATGAATTACAGATAACACAATGAACAAAGGAACAAGTAGCACAAGAAGTTGAGTTAGTACACCTTTTTCTTTTTTTCCAGCAATATCATGGAAATGGGAACAATGTGTGCATATCTGTGATGTTATACAGATATTCTTCAGTGTGTTTTCGTATACAATGGGAGGTAGTGGTATAAAGTTGTGTCCATCTAAATATGTCTTATTTACAAAGCTCTTACTTCACTTGAATTTCTGAAGAAATCTATTAAAAACAAAGCCAATTTGTGTAAGTAAAATATTGTTTGGAACGAGCACTAGGAACCAGTTGAGAATGACAGTAGATAGAGCTATAGGTAACTATCATTCTTCCCTTTCTCCATCTCCATAGACTGATGTAATCGATCTTCTGCTCTATTGTTAGTGGAAATGGTCATAACTGTGAGTTTCCCTTTAGCCTCCCTAACCTGGGACAACGTGTCAACTTCACTTTAATACTTCGATGGATTCTGCCCCTCAACATTTTGTCTCTCGCTAAGGTTCACCAAGAAATAAACATGTGCAAACAACAGTGCAGTTCCCCAGCTAATATCAAGTATATAACGGGGAACCAACTAAGCCATCATTTTTAACCATGTCACCCTGAGCACAGATTAGAAAACTAAACCAAAATGAATTAAAGAAAATTAGACACTTTTATTCCTGAAAATTGTGTGGTTGCTACAAAATTGATGCAAGGAACAAGACATCTCAACCTAAATCAGAATACTTACTTAAATAGATATATGCTATATGTTAATAAACTAATGCTAGCTAGGGAGAAAATAGTAGTAACTATACTATCAACATGTCTGCGTAACTGCATATAAACTTCTGGAGACCTGTACCTTCTGCCATTTCTTTGATTGTTACACTTTTAACCCCTTGTTTAAGAGTATTGACAGTCAGCTCTTCCAAGAAGCTTATCTTGGTAGCTCTAAGGAGAACAGCTTAGTACTTTTTCCTTATTCAAAAATACTCTACTCTAGGATACAGGTCAATTCTGGGTTTTATTTTTATTCTGTTTTTGAGACAAGGTCATGTGTAGTCCAGGCTAGCCTTGAATTCCTGATCTTCCTGCCTCTATCTCTCCACTATGGGATAACAGGTGTGCACTAACATACTCAGTCAAACCTGCTTTTAATGTTAAATTACTGTTTAGATTGCTCTCAAAAGATGTCCTACTGCAAGCAATGAACATACTTTAGTAGTCGTTCATCAACTTTCCATATACTTCATATACTTCACACTTACTGAGAGTTTTCCATCTATGGAGAAAGCTTTTCAAATTGAAATTATACATGCATGCTCTCTCTCTCTCTCTCTCTCTCTCTCTCTCTCTCTCTATCTTTCTCTCTGTCACATACACACAGTGATCCATATAACAGAAAATATGAAAGACTCTATCACTCTATGGAATCCCCCTTTTGTTTTCTCTTTCATGTAAATGCATTTTCTGAGGAAATTAGACTATATTTTAAAGAAGTTATTACATTACTGTCATCTTTGTGGTATATAGATGAGAAATGATATAAAACAAAGCATCAGCAGACTTGTACTGTGAAAATACTACACCTCAGTACATAAATAATTTCTGCTTTCAGTGCAATGGGTATTCTAAGGCTATTACTATGGAATATGTTCTGCATAAGAATGAAATTTACTGTTCTTTTTTTTTAGTTGCTTTTTAAAAATGTACTTGCTGTCAAAACTCTGGACTAATGTGTATCATTAAAATACATAAATAAGAATCAGGAAGAAAAGTCCAATAATAAGATCAACTGCCAACTGAATCCTGTCTACAATTTCCATGTGACTATATTCTTAGTGAGCAATTATTGCAACTGTTTTGTTAAAGAATCATCAGGAGGGAAGGTTTGCCAGTGTTTACTTAAAACAAATGAACTAAATATTGATTTCCTACAACACCGCTATTTATAAGACCGATGTAGGTATCAGGTTACAATCTTGGTTTCCTCCTTCTTGCTGGAAACTTGGCAAGGCATCTCCCCTCAGGAGCCCAACATATCCTCAGGGACTTGAACTATATTTAGGTGAGTAATTTTCTTTCTTTTTTTTATTTTTGGAATTAAAAATACCTCTAAGTCCTTTTTTTATCTAACAATCATTTCTTCTTTTTTCCCATCATCATCAGGACAGGACAGGCAGGGGAGACAGAAGAATAGCTAGTTGGTTGAACAGGAAATGACAACACATATGGAAAATAGAATATGGGGTAGAAAGGCAGATGGCAGTAAATATGAAGTCATGCTCAGCTGGGGGCAGAATTTTGACTCTGCCACTTCACAGGTATGTGGTTTTGCTTTGCAGTTTATCCCTGAAGAATGGGGTAAGGATCTTACAGTGTGAAGAATGAAGCTAAGTGTTGCCTCTGGTTACTCTTACCACTCAGAAGGTCCCTAACCAACAAGCTACATAGAGGCATGAAAACAGTGAAGACTTAGACAAAGATGCAAACTTGACAGGCTCAGTGGTCATTGAACACAGAATCCTACCTACATGAGTGAGCACATAAGAATGATTCTCTCATTGTTTACACTTTTGTTTTACATAGTCTTGTTGCTTGTTTTTAAACTTCTAAAGTGTTTAGTAGAGAAAGGCCAGAAGTAAGGGAGTAAAGTTGGGAACTAACAGGCCTTGGCTGGTTCCTCTGTACAATTTCAGTTTATGGAGAGCAACAGAAAGGCTAGGCTGACCACACATGTCGAGATCAGCTCTCCCTACTTCCGAAGGAGGTTTGAAATGACCAGACCCCAATTTACCTCTAATTTTTATTCCTAAAGAAAATTATATCCCCAGATAAATCTCAGCCAAAAACTACACTTCCTATACTTAGCAACATATATCTTCTAAATTCCTGCTTTTCAAATATTAACTAGTGGAATTAGAAGCAAAACTATACAGTTTAGAAAGTTGTGGAAGAATATAAATATATTCATGGATATAGTCCCACCATTTAATAACTATGTGCAGTTATACATGATAGATATTCTGAATATTAACCAGAATATTAATTAAAAACTGAGAAAATATGCATCCTTATTAGTGTGCTGTCTTATGCTAAGTTTCAAATTTCTACAGAATCACCACTATTGGGTGGTGGGGAGAAGCAAAATGGAAACAAAGCATCCCTAATATAATATAAAAGCCAAGAAGTAGAGACTAATTTAGATGCTGATTAATGTTTGCCTCTGTTTGTACTGTGCACTGGAGAATATATACATATATATATATGACATGCAATTGAAATTTTTGCTATCCTTAGTGAGCACAGAAATCAGTGTTCTCAGATTTAAATAAAATGGTAGTTTCTTTAACATAAGGGAGTAAAACTAGCAAAGACATGAAAATTATAAACGTGACGCACACACCTCTGAGAGTGTGCACCATAGCCAGAATCTTCAATGGATTGTTTTTGCTCCTAGACTTCAGTAATATTGCAAACAGATTCATTGATATAAAAGTCTCTAAAACTAACCTCTAAGACGTCCATATCAATGTTGATTGTTATGCAGTAAAATAAAACCCATAAGGTAACATTCCACACCTGATTCTAGATAGATAGGTCTTCTGTGGTCACAACCATTTATAGTCACCAGGAAACGTGTCAAGGGAGTGACTTTTCCTAAAAGGGGGGAGATAAAGAATGGGGGTACAGGCCTGGATTGTAACTCAGAGGTACAGGTACTTGTCTAGCTTGGACTACGCCCAAAGTTTCGTTGAATGTCCCCTTTTTGTCAAGTTTTGCTATCAGGATCACTTGTCTAATAAGATAGATGATAAAATCATGTAAGAGAATTGGACTCTAAAAAAGGTAGAACTCATTGCTGTAACTATCCCACACATCTTTTTAAAAATATTTATTTGTTTATTGTACATTCAAATTGCAACCCCTCCCTCCCATCTGCTTAGTACCCCCCACACACACACTTTCCCCGTATCCCCCAATCCCCTTCCCAGTACCAACACACATCTTTTTATACTTATTTTCAAGAATAAACTTTCAAAGATCCTGCTCTTTGAGACCACATTTAGGCTTTGTTTAAAACCCCCATGAAATTGTCCTAAAAAGTATCTTAAATTCTCTCCTATGCCAGTCTAACACAACTTCAGCAAAAGAGAGCATTACTAAAGATTTCATCAGCCACTATGTCTGATACAATCCTGGAGAATCAATGCCCTTGTCTGACTGATTGACAACAGATCCCTAAGTGCATTAACACAATTTAAAACTCACCTGTTTTGTTTTTCAAGGGGGAGAAAGATTTCTTATTTAAGACAAATGAGATATAAGATTAATTGATTTACTACCAGAAGTATCTGGCTTGGTCTAGCTGAATAGCTTTCTTTCTCTATAAAAAGAAATATCAAACATTTCATAAAGCTAGTTGTCGACTAATATTTTACTTATGCGGAATAAACATTCCAGCCTTTGAATTCTACCCAGATTGAGTAGCATCATTTTGGAGGACAGGTTTGTAAATGCACTAGAATTGGTTTCCAAACACCAGATGAAAAGGAGCATCAGCAGCAGACCACATTTAGCTGCTCTCTGAAACAAAGGGCAAGATGTCTCCATGCGTATTGATAAATTATGTGTGCCTAAACCCAGAGCGTCCTGAGTGTTGTTGGACTGGTAATCTGTCAATCAAGGGCAACCTCCAAGAACATTCATAGCATCGCACTTAAATACGGAGTTGCTTTCACATCTATCCACAGATAATGTTAGGTACAAAGCATGAGAGAAGACTGGGTTGGTGCTAGAACAAACATGCTTGCAGAAAAGAAGAAACATCACCAACATGAAAAAAAGTCACACCATCCTGGGTACATTCATGCACCCATCTTTTTATAACTTGGGGGAGCAATTTGAAATACAACAGTGTTGCAATAACAGTTTAAGGTAGCCATAAAATAGAGTCTTTTACCTACTACAGAAAAAGCAGAAATAAAAACATCAACATCACCAAGGCTTTCGTAACTGGATCTGCAGTTCTCTGCCTGAAAAGGGTTACGGGAATGAATAGGCACCTGTTGACTTTGGGCAGGGGAACATGTGCAGTGAGGAGTAGGGAAGTCTTGCACAGCTTCAAGTCGGCTTCACAATGTGTTATAGCACGATGCTTGCATTTCTCAGACCACTAAGAACTACAGATCATCTACCTGCTATCCTTACTGACACTGTTATTAAATTCAAACTGTATTGGACTATTTTTAGAGTCCCTGATTAGAAATTCAAGTTGAAATTATACTCACAATTGTCCTCACTCTTTGTGCTTTTTTCTACACAAGAGTATTTATTAAAATATGGAAATGGAGGTGTTTACTTATGATGTGGAAATGAAAGGAGGGTCAAAAGCCTTCTGGAATGCATCATGCCTGTTGTACAGAGTGTGCCACATCAGCTCATGGGAAACGCTAAAGGAAGGGAGACTCTTCACTGTCATTGGGACAACTCTATTCTCTTAAAAAGAATATGGGAGTGCAAATAATTCTAAGTGACAAGACTTTTCAAATGAAACCCCCCACTGGAAAACCAAAGACAAGTTAAAGTGTAAGAAATGGTGAGCTTCAGTTTGCTGATCATCTCACAGGCAGAGCGCAAGCACAAATCAGCTTTGTTCTCTCATGTTTTCTTTTTCCATGATAATAAAATAGAATAGAATACTGTCAAGAATGTTCATGTCTTTCCTAAACACAGACCGTACCATACATATTTGAGAAGGAATGGAAACTTCTCTCTTAAAAATACCGTTCCTAGTAGAGCAAAAGCCTTGTATTAAAAACACACCAGAAACAGTGAAGAGCATCCAGTTTCACCTACCATCAAATTTCTTGTGCCTTGACACAAACGTGGTTCTTACAAAATGGCTTGTCTCTTCTACAAGGTTTTCAAACTCCAGCTTGCTCTGCTGGCTTAACTTGTCCTCCATTTGTGTGGTGCAGCATGTGTATTCCTGAGGGCAGATCCGTAGGTGCTCCCCTACAATGAGAAGAACGGAGACATCAGCATGAAATATCAAGGACTTTGGCTAGATTGGAGAGATTTTATTCAAAACATGGGGGCACCTGTCCCCTTTCCTCCCAGCCATGTGCCTGCACCCAATCTGGATCTCAGCATCTGTGTGCTTACCATCCCAAAGGCCTGTGAGAGACTTAAGTTAAACCTGATAATTGCTCTCTGTCCCCACAAGAGAACTAAGTGCAGCTGTGTGGAAGCTCCCAAAAACCCTGTTTTTATTTATTTGTTTGTTTGTTTTCCTGCTTTTATTTGAAATGTACCAAATGACACCAGGTGATGAGAGGTATCAGAGAGTCATAAGTGTGTTTGTCTTTGAAAATGTCAACACTGTGAATGGCTCTGAGTTCCATCACCACAGTCTGTCAGGCAGTGGGGGCAAGAGAGGGTGGTAGTAGATCTTCATGTGTTCCTTCCTGCCAGGGTGTCTGTGGGAACTCACAGGTGACAGGGAGCGTGTTTTTAATAGTGATCTCCAGTGTCACAATCTCCATTTGCCATTTCTTGTCAGATAGAAATGGTTCTGGAAGGGAAAGCCATTGATAAGTTTAATTAATTCTTGAATTATTCTGAAATGTACAATAGAAGGCAAAAAGTCCATTGCTTAATGTGGCCAGTTTGCTGCTGGGCCGCTTCCTTTGACTTTACTTCCTTTAGTGCTTTGGGAAGGAGAAACTTACCATTTTCTGCATGAAATTAAAATGGACCTCAACTGTACAAAATGTGAATTTCTAATGTAAGTGCCTCAGATTGTGTCAAAAATGTTTATTAGAAAGTCTAGAGGGAAGAAGGAAAATGGATTCAATATCCTTCTTTATAAAACCAAAATTCACTCCCTGACATGAAAGTCACTAGGCCATTGAAACCAAATGAGTAGAGTCCTTAATCCTATGGCCGTTAAGTTCACATATAATGTTTAAAAGAACAAATAAAATTTTCTTGTAGCCCAGTGTGACATATAGAGTGTCTCATACCCGCACAAGCAGTTTGATAGTTAAGCTTCTTATGAAATAGGACGACCAGGATCACATGCTTTCTCAAGTTTACATATTAAAGGTAGAATTTATGCAACCTCTAAGTTGATATGAGACCATTATAACCACACATAATTTTATAACAAAGGACAAAACCTATCATTCTTGAGAGTAAGAAACATTCCAAGTCAGTTTCATATTTCCCTTAGGAGGACTACAATTTGATAGAAAGGGATGCCCTGTGTCACATCAATTTCACATTTTCTATACGCTTTAAATATTTTCTATATGCTTTAAATAGTTTGTAGTACATTTGGAAGTTGGTCTTGAAAAAGTAGCTGTTCTGGGGATGCACTGGAGGGAGGGACAGAGATAGATCAAAATAAAGGAAAAGGAACTTCCCATGTCCTTCAATGGCCAGTCTGGCACTCACACTCTCTACTGTCCGAAAAGCACCTCATGAAACAGCAGCCTCAGACAAGATCATTCTGAAGCCACAAAACAACAACAACAACAAGAAACAACAAACACAAAAACAGACCACGCAAGGCCACTCCACTCCTCTTGTCTGAGCATAGACAACAAGGTCCCTGTGCCATCAGGAAAGGACCTAACACTCCTCTATTTATTTTTCTGTAGCTTCATGCTTGTCAACCACTGATTCAAGGGGTCTCCCTGGGAAGAAGCCAGTTTGAAGGACTTGCATTGACTATTGACGCAAACCCCTATCTCCATGAACTATCTAAAACCACAATGAGGAAGCAAGGAAGACTGCAGGTCTCAGCACACATGAGTGCAAATGTGCATGGATGCGTGCAAGTTCACACACACAAGCATATGCAAACCCAGATAAGTTTGAGGGCCTTAGGAAAATTTGTTCTGATCTGAGATCATGTTTGGGTTGGGGCACATTAGTGCTCTTTGTTCATGGCCTCTATGCCAAATCCATTCCAACTCCTCTTTCAGTAGATCTGGTAAGTACACCTGGGAGAATATCAAAGAATAATATTTTGTGTTTTAAAGTCTTATTAAATTCAAATTCAAGTATCAGTAGACAAAACACTGACAACATACCACAGCTGATGCTAATTGTTTGACTCCATCAACATAGAATGCTATGAATGTGGTTATGACAGAGACTGCACAGCTTGAAATAACAAACATTTTTAAGCTCCTCTGATCATGCTCAAAGCTATTTCAGCAGATGGAGACCCTAGATCTAACCCACACTGTGGAAACTTTTCTAGCTTGAGTGATTTGAGCACTGAGGACTATTCAGTATAATAGTAGGAATTTCAAAGTTACAAGTTATAAAGAGAGAAAAATATGATCTTTAAGGATTTCCCAATCACATTCCTTTATCAAATTGCCTTAGATTCTCTATAACATATCATATATATAATTAGATATATCATTTATCTCAACTGGAGAGTAGCTAGATACATCAGAG
Organism: Lophiomys imhausi; assembly: GCA_907164525.1. NCBI lineage: Eukaryota > Metazoa > Chordata > Mammalia > Rodentia > Muridae > Lophiomys > Lophiomys imhausi. Next base: position 1,335,314 of record CAJQZJ010032066.1, on the reverse strand, counting down.
CATACTAATGATAACAAAAATCAGCATAAGAGACCACAAATAAAGAGAATGCACAGCTGAAACCTAAATCTTATGCATATTCACCAATCCCTGATTCACAGATTATATGTGAAAATGACTTTATACATTCATGGCCACAAGATCTGATGCATGCACAGACAAGAGAGATGACAAAAGTTGACACTTCTTGGGGGTGTATCAGTGAATTCTTGATTTTTTCTATTTTGGGGGGGGTGTCCTTGAATTTTAAAAGTAAATAAGCTAATATGTAGCTAAGAAAAAGAGGATCTGTTACAGGAGGCTGAAAAATGAACTCAAGGTCATACAAACAGATTTTAAATTTTCTTCTGTTTCCCAAGAAATAAAATATGAGGCTGACCCTCCTCTATGTGTCCCCTTCAATTATGATGAGGCTGGCCCTCCTCTATGCGTCCCCTTCAGTTATGTCAAACGTTACAACGTCTTCCCCCATAGCCAGCCCAGATGCTCATTTCCACACTAAGATGCTGTGAAGACAGCAGACACCTGATCCCAGCAAATCCCACTCTCTCCAAACATGGCCGTGGGTCTGAAAGCTGCCAAAATTAGACCTGGTGAGTGGCACAGTCGGTAAAGGCAGCAGACAGCAGAACCTCATTAGCCAACTGAGCTAGCTTCTGCAGGTTTGCTACCATAAACTCGCTGAACTCACAAGTGACAACCCAGGGACCTTGGAATTCGAATCCCAAAGGAGCAACTGAAGTGACAAGTGACCTGTCAGCACACAACATTTTGGGGTTTCCTAGTCATTGAGAACCCTGAGAAAGATGGCTATCCAGGCTCATTCTAGGTGGCAGGCAGGAGATCAGAGCTAAAAGATTTAAATACGGCAAGATGTTGCAAAGTGCTCCGATTACTAAACTTCCAAGTGTGGTCTATAGAAGGGTAGCATTTCCTCTGGATTTGGCCATCTTCAGACTCTGTTAAAGTTCTCTCATTGTTTTCCTCTTGAAATCCAGGGAACTTGAATGTATGCTAGAGAGGCTCAGGTGCCTATCATTTGGTGCATCTTCACATGTAACTAGTCGGATTGATTATCTGGGAAAATCATCTAAGGAAATAGATGAAAGAATGTAAGATACTCTAGGATAAGTTAAGGCTTAACTGCAGTTTCTCATTGGGGAGATACTTTGCTTTGGAGTTAATGTACCTGGACTGATAATAGTCTTTTAAAATTCCTGCATACTACAACCAGGGGTAACTAAGTAAAAGGAGTCAGGACTTTTTAAAAGAGACTTGTTCTAGGTTACTCCCATGAAATTCAATTTACCCAACATCCAAATATACAGGTTTATTACAGATAATCTTTTCATGTAGTTAAAGGCAGCTATTGTTTAGGGATGTTAGTCAACATAGTAACAAATGCTCAGACTTTCCCACTGGTTTGAGAAAACTTATTTAATATTCTACTTTTGAGGGTAATATTCAAATCACCTCTATTGCTGTCATCCTTTGATGTTAGAATCCTGGTGAGGACTTTAAAAGCTAATTCATGCGTTTCTAAAAATTTCACAAAGAAATTTACAAAACTAACGCTTTAAAAATACAATCAAGAAGTTTGTTGCTTAATTTGATTCCCATAATTACCCAGGGAGAATTTCCAATTACTACCCTGGATGGTGTAGACTAATGCCATAGACCCATTATCTCTATTACATGACTGATTTGTATAACAGAGAGCTCACTGTGTAAGAAGAATGATGACAAACTAATTCTTCTCAGAGCGGACAAGGAACAAGACATATGGAGCATGGGAGTGAGCAGTGCTTACAGGTTAGGAGGACAGAGGATGGACATCCTTCCTGTAATGAAGGTCTATGAAATTTTTACATTGATTAAAAAAAAATTGGTCAAATTAACTTCCCCCCTCACTCCTCGATGCCTATGGTAAGTGGCAGAACTGGCCTCAGTGGTCATGAGAGCAAGCAAGCTGGCTCCATCCCTCACCAGCTGTAGCACTTGGGAGAGCGTGCCCTGCACCTTGCCTGGGAAACTGCAGTATTGGGTGAGCTACCCTGGTAAGCTAGCCAGAGCAGTGCTGGAGAGCTCACCCTGATGGTGCAGTCACTGGAGTGTTGGTGGGATCACCAATCAGATACACCGTAGTTTCAGATCTAGGGCTTTGAGTTGGCCTGCTCCAACATCTAGCCCATATCTGCTTGAGTGTGTGAAAGGGACATTTCTGAAGATCCAAAGCAATAGGATATTCAAGAGGAGTTCCAGTGAGGATCCAGTATTGATAGTGTAGCAGAAGCCAGAGGCCTCAAACCAGACCAATGATCTTTGCAATGATCATTTGCAAGTAAAGATGTGTGGTCAATACTGTGTGACACACAGTGACATACTACAGCTTCGACAAAAAGATTATTTTTTATTCTATCTTATTTTATTTTATTTTGTGGGAGAGGTTGAAAGGGCAGAGAGAGGGCAGATAAAAATGAAGGGATCAGAGACGAATGGGATTGGGATGAATGATGTGGAATTCACAAAGAATCAATAAAAAGTTAAAAATATCTTCATACATTTTACTTTACTTTTTGCTACCTTTACCTAGTTTGGAAATATATACTCAGAAAAAAATGTAGACTATAGAATTGATAACTACATAGGAAAATCCAACATTCATATTTCAATGGAGATACTTTCAGTGTCAGGAGCTCCTGTGAGGTTCTCCCTCATGAGCTTATCCATCCCAGAATTACATCATCCTGAGTTATCACTGTATTGCCACTGTTTCTACTTATAAGCAGTATGTGTTTGTTTTATGTGATTATTGAATTCTGTGTCCTTTTGTTTAAAATCCCAAAGCTACAGACGAGTAGACAGTGGTCCAGTGAACTTTTCCCCACCATTTAGATCCCAGTTTTAGTGTTTTGCTGTGTGATCTTTGTGTCTTAATTTCCAAGTATGTACATATGACATATGCATATATGACATGAACATATGTGTATATATATTTGCTGAACAGTTGAAATAAGTGTGCAACCCTGGTCCTGGAAAAAAAAAGTTGGCAATTTAAAATGGAATTATTTTCTCCTTGTCTTAAATGTATGTAACCTATTGATTTATACAATCAATGTTTTGAAACATAAAAATACTGCCCAAACACAAGATACTCCTACATGTGTACAGATAACTATCGGGAAACACTCATATAAAAACACTTCTTATAGTATGTCTCAGAATTATTTTAAAAATAATGATGAAAACATCACAGAAGAAAGCCTGAAATGCTTCAACATATGTAACTTTCTATAGAAAGCAGCCCAACAATATTATAGTTGTATGTTAATGGAACAATAATAAGCCATAATAATATGATTCATGTTTCTTTGACCTAAAACAACATGGACAGATTATTGAGATACTGGAATAGTTATGTCTGCACCCTGAGCTATAGCACTTGAGAATTCAAATGACGAGCTAGGAGGTGACATTATGGAATTTTGAGGATGTAATTAACATCTATAAACAGTTAGCTTTTAAGAAGAATGTTATGATTAATAATGTAAGAGTCCTAAGCAAACTGAAGGGTCATCGAGAAGAAAATCCCCATCCAGCTTGCAGCCAGAGCCCTTTTTCAGTCTCCAGGTTACCATGCTGCCCTGCAGGTTGTGAACGTGCCAGCCTGGGTCTTGTTTCACACAAGACAATCCCTCAAAGTAACACCAATGCATGCATATGTATGATTGTTTACATATGTGGGCATGCACATGTATAGCATTTTATACAATTGACTCTGATTTTCTGAAGAGCTCTCATACATACATAGTGGGGAGAGTTCTGCAACGAGAAGCATTAGGACACTCAGCATAATCCACACCGTCTCTCAGATTTCCACAATGGAGCTCTCTCTAATTGCCTAAAATCATTATAAGTTTAACTCATGGCTAGACACAAAAGTTTTTAGTTTTCCTTTCATTGTCAACCAATAGTGATACCTGAGGGATTAAAAATGAAGTCAGTGTTGTGCTATCAAATATTACCCATAGCTCCACAGACTTTGACTTTGTGGGGTTTGATTTAAAAACAATATACAATGCAATGTAATTTCCAAATTACATGAATTCCCAGAGTACAAATATCTCCAATGTGGCTGATTTCTAGCAACCAAAATGATGGTCCCAGATGTCAACTTGAGAGAGGATATGCACTAACATCCATTATAGAACATGCCCTCACTAGGATACCGCAGGTCTGGGGAATGTGACTGGCAGGAGAACATGAAGAAAAGAATGAGTTTTGTGTTTCCCTACTTCTCCTTTAGTGCAAGTCACTTAATTATAAATGTATACAGTGCAGTCATTTTTGTTTTGATTTGGCAAGTGTTATGTTTGTTTTTCACATTTGAAACAGGTTTTCATTATATGGAATAGCCTTGTTTTTCTTGTTACCTAGCTCTGCAGCCTAGGCCAGTATCCAGCCTTCCTTTATCCTGCGTCTGCTTCCTCTATGTACTTTTAGTAACCCATATGCTCAGTAATAGATTCTCCAAATACCAGATAATCTGAACAACACTTCTCAAAAGCCAGACTATACCATTACTAGCATAGCAACAATGGAGCTAAATGTGATGTGCATGATTGGTGGCTGCTTGGATCCCCCTCTTAGTTAAGCCCTGAATCCAATAACAAAGTCCCTAGACTGTGAGAATCTGCCATTTTCACAGTCTACCAAAAGATCTATGGGAGAAATACCCATTGGGCCCAAAGGAAAATCAGCTCATCATCATTGATAACTGTCAGCACATAGTAAAGACTGTTCTGAGCAGAAAGGGGGGTTCTTGTGTAGCTGCTTTGAGAATGGCAGACAATGGGAATGTCGGCTCTCCTGGGCTTTGACATTCACTGTCAGTCATAGCTGTGCACATAGTGTGCGAGAGCAACCATGATGATAGAAGTAATTTCTGTAGTGGCTGATGTCCCAGGACAGAAAGTATAGTGGCAAGAGCTTTTACTTGATACTAAAGGAATGAACTACCCAATGTGTATTATTCCATGGAGAGCTGTTTCTCCTCAATGCTATCATACCTTCTTATTCCTTTACAGGAATCACAATTTTAGTATAGATTTTGTCAGAATTTTTATGAGAAAAATAAGCTGGGGATATGACTTAGCTGAACAGTGCTTGCCAAGAATGTATGAAAAACCCTAGGTCTAATCAGTATCATAAAGTGACAAAACCTCAAAACAAAGCAAAAACTACACATTATTTATTACAGTGCATGTGATTCTCATTCCATTCATTCATCAGTTCATTTTCATCCATTCCTTTATTCATTTCTCACATGGCACACAATGCATGAGTAACCTGATAGTTATTGTACTTAAGGTTAAGAAGTTCAAAGAGATCTTATTCTTAAGTGTTCCAGTATAATATAACCATACCCATGATTTCTATCTTCGCATAGCATAAATAAACTGTGAGAGCCTATATCTGGATGCCTGTCCATTTTGCACACTTTGAAGCACTAAAAAACAAGGAAAAAAACATTACATGATCTGTAGGATAATATTTATGCTTAATTGATCTCTAGTCAAGTAGTAACCGATTGCCTGTGTGTCTGTAAGCTCCAAGTAGGAATACCTAAGAAGAAGTTGCACCTGTCCTCTTTAATGTGATTAACGTCTTATAAAAGGCAGGAACTAAATTCTATTACTAAGCACAGGGAACTATAATAATACTAATAAACTAAAAACGAGCCACCAGCAATCAAGCTTAAAATTTTAAAAAGAACATTTCAGAGTTCATCACTCAAACAAGCATGTGTTTTGGAAATGCTTGCTACTGCCGCATCACATTAGGTATGCATTAGGTTGAATTATACAATATATTTCTTATGGTAATTTTGCATAAAACATCTGAAAGTTGCACCTTAAAGGCTGAGGATATATGCAGACAGAGACAGAAAGGGAAAGGGTAAAAGCATCCTGAACAATGCGTGCTCACGAACCACAAACAGCCAGCATTCACTCAGGTAGGTTTAATGGACTTCATCTATGTCTCCTTCATCCATATTAAAAAAAAAAATCTATAGAATTACATTAAGGGGCTTTCTTGCTTTCCAAAAAAGTATTTATATAGGTAATTTTTTCACACATGTATTTCATTTTTTTAATGTTTATTCACTACTTCAAGCCACATCTCCATCACAGTGCCCCCCCTCCACACCTCCCAGTCCCAACTTCCCACCCTCCCATCCCACTCCTCCAGAGTGGGATGTCCCCACACATCAGTCCCCCACCCCAGTTCAGCAGTCACATGAGGGCCAAGAGCCTCCTCAAGTACTTGGGGCCTACATGGCAGCACCACTAAGGCAAAGTGTATCATCAACAAAGTCTATGTTCCTGTTCCTTTTGATGTGTTGGTAGTACAATAGTTATCCTGTACTATATGGCTAAAATCCAATTATAAGTGAGTAGATGCCATGTGCATCTTTCTGGGTCTGGGTTAGTTCACTCAGGATGAGCTTTTCTAGTTCCATCCATTTGGCTGCGAATTGGATGATTTCATTGTCTCTGATAGCTGAGTAGTATTCCATTGTGTAAATGTACCATAGCTTTTTTATCCACTCCTCAGTTGAGGGACATCTGGGTTGTTTCCAGTTTCTAGCTATTACAAGTAAGACTGCTATGAATATAGATGAGGAAATGTCCTTGTGGTTTGGTGAGGAATCATTTTGGATGTATACCCACGAGTGGTATGGCTGGGTCTTGAGGTAGAGCTATTCCAAGTTTTGTAACATATCGCCAGACTGATTTCCATAGTGAATGTACAAGCATGCACTACCACCAGCAATGGAGGAGAGTTCCCCTGTCTCTACAACCTCAACAGCATGTGCTGTCATTAGAATTTTTGATCTTAGCTATTCTGACAGGTGTGAGATGGAATCTCAGAGCTATCTTGAGTTGCATTTCTGTTGGGGTAGTGTTAAGCATTCTAAATGTTAACTAATTGGTCCTGCTTGCTGTCTGTTTCTTACATTGACTCTGACTGGTTAAAAAAAATTGCCAGGCCTGAGATTGGGCAAAGACAGAGAAAGGTGGGACTTCCTAACAGGAAGCCTGCACTTTAGGCAAAGGATTAATTCATTCCAGCCAGCAGCAGGAAGAAGAAAACATTCCAGCCAGGAGCAGCAGGAAGGAGGCACTCACCATGGGTTAGAGAAAAGAGCCTCATTCCACATGGCCAGGAATATTGGCATATAGTGGAGAATGGCAGTCCAAGGGGATGTATGAATATATGGGGTCATATTTGGGTAATAGAATTACAAGCTAGCTTAGATGGGCTAAGATTGCACAATTCAGGCCAAGGCTTGTTAAAATCCATGTGGTGTCCTATGTGCTCATTTATAATGGTGGGATAAGAATTAACTGCCTCCAAACAAATTAACAATAATCTAAATACGGTTAAACAACTTAATTATTTCTACAAATGGCACCCAAAATAATTTAATTAGCCATATTTTTTACACATTTCTCTGATGATTAAGGATGTCACAGACATGTATTTCAAAAACAAATCTCCCAGTACTCTAAAGAAGGGCTTCCCACTAACCCCAAACAGGTGTTTTAAGTACCATTTATTAGCAATTTAGCAGACTTCCTCAGATACCTGGCACTTTATCTTTGGTACTGCCCAAATCTTCATATTCTGATGTTCAGAAATGCCATTAATCCTACATCATGAATGGCATTTTGTCTGACTTTTCTCCTCTTCCCAGATTTCATCTTTATGGACCAATCTGGCAAGATCTAGTTAAGCTTCTCAAAAACTGCTTGCCAAACATGGGCGAACCATAACTCACTGGCTCCTGTAACCTTCTACAGCAATGCTGGCCAGCATGCTGACTTATTCCTTTTGCTTTCTGTGACCCATATTGCATCCATCAAACCAATCGCCTCCTACAAATTCACCCACAGATGATGATCAATTTCAAGTTTATTGCTGCTGTAATCCCCCTCTCATCTTTGCTTACTCAAAGTTAGCCATTTCTACAATTGAATTTGGTGATCCTGTGGTGATAGACAATAAACCAATTTACAAAGCACTTTTTTGACCTTGATAAGAGCAGATCAGCATTCCTACTAAATTATATGACAGCTCACTTGAAAACATAGGATTTACTGTTCGAAGCTCAATACCTGTAAACTGGTTCACAGACTGATTCAGTACAGGGGCCAAGTCTAGGTGAGCGTGATTAAGGACCCAATCAAATTGAACTGCATGTAAGCTTTTATGAAAAATTATTCTCTCTCCTATAAAATACTGCAGTTTCAGGGGGCATCTGTAAAACTATGGCTGCAACACTGATGGAATCATACAGAGGAAAGCAATAAAAGGGAGAGTGTCTGGAAATGTCACAAGATCTATAGAGCGGTCCACAGGTGTATATTTCACTAATTGTCTACCTCTATGACAATGAAACTCCATAATATCCAACCTTTTATAACTCGTAGAGTCATTAATTTATAAGAATTGCCTTAATTCCCACTGTTCATTGAAGATAGATGCCCCCAGTAAATAGCATCAGTCTCTACTCCTCAGATGACTGATGCAGGCTTCCATAAAGCAGACAGCCCTCATCCCAAGGCATTTCTTCAGCAATTAACAAAGGACAAGAGGTGGCTTTCTGAAACTTGCCCATAGGGACCTTGATATTTAAAATGACACAGCCTCAAATGCTATGACAAATTCAAGCATCTTTTTCAGCTAGGAGCTTTCAAAATTCCCCAGTCAGGAGGTGGCTCTAGACCCACACATTGTCATTAATACATATGTGAGATTAAAGCTCAGCCATAAGTTTTTTAAGTTTATTTATTACTTCAGGTTACAACTCCATCACAGTGCCCTCTTTCCACCCCTCCCAGTTCTGCCCTCACATCCTCTACCCCCATCCCTCCCATCCCACTCCTCCAGAGTGGAGTGTCCCTACATATCAGTCCACTGCCTCAGCTCAGCAGTCATATGAGGGCCAAGAGCCTTCTCACATACTGGGCACCTACAAGGCAGCACGACTAGGGCAAAGTGTCTCATTGACAGGTAACAAAGTCTATGTTCCTGTTCCTTTTGGTGCATTGCTGTAGTATAGTTATCCTGTACTATATAGCTAAAATCCGATTATAAGTGAATAAATGGCACATGCATCCTTCTGAGTCTGAGTTAGCTCGCTCAGAATGAGATTCCTAGTTCCATGCATTTGGCTGCAAATTGCATGATTTTGTTGTTTATGATAGCTGAGTAGTATTCCATTGTGTAGATGTACCACAGTTTTTTTTTTTAATCCATTCTTCAGTTGAGGGACATCTGAGTTGTTTCCAGTTTCTAGCTATTACAAATAAGGCGGATATGAACACAGATGAGGAAATGTCCTTGGGGTTTGGTGAGGCATCATTTGGATGCATACCCAGAAGTGATATGGCTGGGTCTTGATGTAGAGCTATTCCAAGTTTTCTAAGATATCACCAGAGTGATTTCCATCGTGGTTCTACAAGCTTGCACTCCCATCAGCAATGGAGGAGTGTTCCCCTTTCTCCATAACCTCGCCAGCATGTACTGTGGATCAATGGAATCGAATTGAAAACCCAGAAATGATCCCACACACCTATGGTCACTTAATTTTTGACAAAGAAGCCAAAACCGTACGATGGAAAAAGGACAGCATCTTCAACAAATGGTGCTGTTCTAACTGGATGTCGACATGTAAAAGAATGAAATTAGACCCATACTTATCATCTTGGACAAAACCTAAGTCCAAATGGATCAAAGATCTTAACATAAGGCCTGACACACTAAATCTATTAGAAGAGAAAGTGGGGAAAACCCTCAAACACATCGGCACAGGTGACAACTTCCTGAACAGAACACCAACAGCTCAAGCTCTAAGATCAACAATCAATAAATGGGACCTCATGAAACTGAAAAGCTTCTGTAAGGCAAAGGACACTGTCATTCGAACAAAACGGCAGCCTAGAGATTGGGAAAAGATCTTCACCAACCCCACATCTGATAGAGGGCTAATATCCAAAATTTACAAAGAACTCAAGAAATTAAATGCCAAGAAACCAAATAATCCAATTTAAAAATGGAGAACAGTGCTAAATAGAGAATTCACAAAGGAGGAGTCCCTAATGGCTGAGAGACACTTGAAGAAATGCTCAGCATCTTTAATCATCAGAGAAATGCAACTCAAGATGACTCTGAGATTCCATCTCACACCTGTCAGAATGGCTAAGATCAAAAACTCAGTCATAAGTTTTTAAACACAGGGGAGTAAAGACACTCAGGAAGACATAGCAATGACCTCCTTGGAACTATGAAATGCATTCCATACACTTAAAGGGAAATGAATGTCTCAGTTAAAGATCATACTAAAGAAAGAAGATTTAAAAATCAATATGAATTTTCAAATTTTTGAGATAGCCTTAATAGAATTACATTGGTGAAATACTCATGAATTTTCTTTCATCTTCCCACTATTTTTCTTTAAGCACTGTTCTTGTTATTGGGAGTATTTGTTTGTTTATATGCTTTTATACTTCTCCTCAAGGAGGGATAACTGACAGCTAGATAGATGCTATAACTCTGATGAAAAACATAGGTATCCTTGCAGGGACCCAGAACTTAAACCATATATTGAGTGGATCAATATAATTTAAATTACAAGAACTCTTAATCCATCAGATTGGTTCTTTCAAAGGGTCTTGAGCCATGGCCTAGTTTTAATGTAAATGGTAGAGGTTGATGATATAATTTTTTAGGGGGAATACTGTTTCAGAAGAATTGACATTAGTCGGGGTCAACACCATCCTCATGGTCATGGCAAGGTTCACTCTCTTCGGCTAAATTTCCTGTATCATGTAAGTGGCTCGAGAGAAGAAAAAGCATATAAGAATACATTAAGGCAAATTACATACAAAGAATAATTTAATGGAACAATTAAACTCAACTTAAATTTCATGTAGAACTTCTATGATCTGTGTGTTGAGTTTACACCCTCAGGGTTGTTGAATTTGGGGGGGGGGGGTGAGGGAGAAAGTATGTAGAAATCTCACCTTAACTACTTCAGACATCCTCTAAGTTTAAATAACTGTTCTGAAAAAAGCAAACCAAAACCTACAATGATTGCCTCTGTGAATATTAATATACACCCACAACAAACCCATCAGTCTGTAAATTTACTGTACTATTCATTTTAATACACTGTCCTTAGCAGTCACTTTTAGAAACACCTATGCTTCCATTCTTCTCTTACCATTGTCCTTCAATTTTCTGCAAAACAGAACCTTGACAGCCCCCAGAATGTTATGCTTAGTTATATCCTAGGCCTTACTGAGAGATATTATTGACCCGATAAGAAACTGCATGACTCATTGGAGGTAGGTGGAGGGACAACCCTGTGTGGGAGAGGGAATAGGCGGGGGGGGGGGGAGGAGGGTGGGGGGGATTGTGAGTAGGAAGAGGTGGAGAGGGTCAGGAGAGAAAATAGAAATCAGAGGAGGGGCGTCTCCTGGACATACGAGAGACTTAGGATGGGGTAGGCTCCAGGAAGTCTGTGGGGGTAACTCTAGCTGAAAATCCTAGCAGTAGGGGATATGGAGTCTGAAGTGGACACCTCCTGTAGCCAGGTGAGATTTCCAGTGGAGGAATAAGGACACCAACCCATGCACAAAACCTTTGACCCAAAATTTGTCATGCCTACAAGATGTGTAGGGACAAAGATGAAGCAGAGATTGAGGGAAGGGCCAACCAAAGACTGACCCACCTTGACACCAACCCCATGGAAAGAACCAATCCCTGACACTATTATGTTACTCCGCTATGCTAACAGACAGAAGCCTAACACAACTGTCCTCCGAGAGGCTTCTCCTAGTAGCTGATGGAATTAGATGCCGAGACCCATATCCAAACATTAGAGAGACCTTTGGGAATCTTGTGGAAGAATGGGGGGATGACTGAGGGAGCCAGAGTGGTCATGGGCTCCACAAGAAGACCCACAGAGTAAACTAACCTTGGTCCATGGGGACTCACAGAGACTGGACAACTAACCAAAGAGCATGCATGAACTGGACAAGGGTCCCCTGCACATATGTAGCAGATGTGCAGCTTGTTCTTCATGTGGGTTCCGCAAAAAATAGAACAAAGGCTCTCTCTGATGCTGATGTCTGCCTTTGGATCTCTTTTCCCTAACTGGGCTGCCTTGTCTAGCCTCTGTCCTGCAGTAACTTAAAGTGCTAGGATGGGTCGGCGCCCATAGGGACCATCCCCCTTCTTGCAGGAGAAGGGAGGCAAGAATGGGGGAAAGGGGTCTGTGAGGGGGGATGAGGGGGATTGAGATCAGGATGTAAAGTGAATAAATAAATTAAATAATGGAAAACAAAACAAAACAGAAAACACATGCCTCCTTTTTTATACCTTCTCCTTTCTATTATGTCTCTTTACTTCCCACTTTAACATCAATTAGGACTGTTCCTGAACTTCCAGGATCTAGAGTCCAGATCCAATTATTACTGGCCCATAATAACTGCACATGGTCCTCGATTTATATACCACTGCACTTAATGCATCCATGTTTGTAGAAGAAAGAGAATCGACTTGAGAACGCATTTCCTACTCAGTTCCCCGTCTACATCCACATTCCTAATACCTAGCTCAGTACCCACCCCATAATTACTTTTATTTATTTTATTGTCTTTACTTGTTGAACCAAAATAAATAAAAGTAATTATGGGGTGGGTACTGAGCTAGGTATTAGGAATGTGGATGTAGACGGGGAACTGAGTAGGAAATGCGTTCTCAAGTCGATTCTCTTTCTTCTACAAACATGGATGCATTAAGTGCAGTGGTATATAAAGTGGTTACCTAGCTCAGTACCCACCCCATAATTACTTTTATTTATTTTGGTTCAACAAGTAAAGACAATAAAATAAATAAATACAATAATGCAAGTAATGGACATACATCAGGTAAATTCAATGAAAATTTTAAGTTCACTTTGCAACAGTTAAAAAAGACTATTGTTAAACAAACCATGGCCTAGTCAGGGGAAGGCAGAAAAACCGATGAGGACTCCAGGCATTCTGCTTTATAGACTGAGTGTATGGTGATTTTTTTTAACATGCTGCCACTCAAGTTCCCTTTTATGAAAAATGCATTTGAGTTCTCCATTTACATCTTTTATACAAACCTATTGATAATGTTACTACCCATATACACACATATATATATATAAAATTATTAAATGAATATAATCCCACAATGTCATTTTAAAGGTAAAAATGTAGAATAATGCCATTAAAATAATATTCATATTAATAAATAGATAACTTTACCATGAATGTAAGTGAGGTGAAGGAAAGAGAAGTTAGATGTTTATTCTAATGTAATATCAACACAATAAAGAAATACAAAGTAAGAAAGGTATACTGTAGCGACACTTTAAATACCACAAATTATACAGATCTTTTCTCATAAAATTATCTCCAAAAATTTAGAATTTCTGAAAATAAGGTAACTTGTTAAAAGTACAAAAATGTGACAAATATATTTTTTCACTTAAGGAATATTATAGTCACATCCCTGAACAATTTAAAGGAACCTATTATTGTACAAGAGTATTCTTTATTGGTAGTCAAATAGAGTTAGGTTCTAGGATAGATACACCATGAAGAGAATTTTCATCTATTAACATCAGGTGGAAGATTCTTAAAAAATTCAAAGAGGTTGTGTTTTCAACTTGCTGGAAGTTTTCATTCATGGAAGGGTAGCATACGAGCAACAGTGACTACCTAAAAATTCCAAAGAATAGAAGGTTCTATAAGAAATACCTGAGGTGGAATAGAATCAGACACACTGAACATAATATCCTTTCAAATCAAATTCTCAAATCCCACTACGTTATGTGATTGATATAAGAGTTCTTGGACCATAGTCATTGGTTATCGATTCACAATATCTACACATTCATCTACTTTTTCAGACTTGACTGATACTGACTGGCAATGCTTTTTGAATGTACCTGTATTGTATACAATAATCAATTATCTTGGGATATCCATCATAGCCTCTATATCAAGCTCAACATTCCTCAAGTTTCCTTCTGTTCAGAGCTTCTGGAGAGGTGAGCAAGAAAAAAACTGGCTGCAGAATAGACTGAGTCCAGTGTCCAGACCACTAGAAATTGTTTGAAGAAGTTGCCCGAAATGGAGACAAAAGTCAAAGGTGAGTGAACCTGCACAAATGTGTTAGAAGAACGCCTCACCATTTCTCTGGATATACTCCTGGAAGCTGCTCCAGGATCACTGCTCTCAGGATCATTCTCTTTTCTCGATATATGATCGGGCTTTGATAACACTTTTTGCGTGGGGGACAGGGAGTGTTTTAGACCCTTTTCCAGTGCACTGTGCAGAATGATGATAATGACAAGGACTGGTTTCATCACTTTACACTAAAAGTGGCTGAGATTGACAAGTCTGGGTGTTTGCATCCTGTGGAGAATGAGAATACATTCTCTTTTCTTCTGCCTCCAAATATGTTTCCTATTTCACAGGGGAAATTTTCAAAGGAATGGTGGATTCTAGCCAAGTTTGGGGCTTCTATAAATTCGTTCCTAAACTAATTCTTTTAGGACTCCTTATCTCCATTTTTAGCCAGCAACAAGATATGGACTTTACCACTGAAAAGGGTCTACAGCATTAGTGACAAAAATGACCTCTAAATCCTCAGTAGAAGACCCTGTACAAAACGAACATGTTTGGTCTTTTGTTTTAGCTAAAATTGCAACTGCACATGGAAAGTGCTTGTTTAGGTAGGTGAGGTACCCAGTACTACTGTGGAGCCAGATAGGGTCACACATTAAATACGGCCTTGCCAATAATGTCTCCACATAACTATGCTTGATATATTATCTTAGTGTTTGTCATAATATGTTAACGTTTTCCAAGAGTGATCACACAGTATTAAAAGCCATGGAGGCCCAGGGGATTCCCTCTTTCAGAAGCAATGTAGACATAGTGTACAGTCCAAAGTAGATCTGACAACTGTAAAAGCAATATTGTGTCAGGCTCCAGGAGAGTCCAACAGTGTGCAGGAATGGCTACCAACTGAATACAAGTAAGCTGTGAAGTGTCAGTAGGGATAAAACAAAGGTCTTGCTGGAGAACAGAGTGGTTGCCTTGTTAAGGACCGATGATTGACAGCTTCACAAAGAACTGGGCTCTTGCAGAACTAAGATAATCCCTTTTAGTGTTTGTATCATTTCTGTCTTTGAAAAATTCTTCCCCTAAAATTGTACCTTAGACTTTTTGAAAAAACCTATTTTTATAAAGAAGGTGTAATATCATTCTAGTTAAGGATTCAGAAAAATAGATCTTCTTAGCAAATTTCTACAACCTGTTTAATGAAATGCTTTATAGTAGGTAGTATCTCTTCAACATATACCTAGCCAGAGTAAGAAGGAGATCAATGGGATAAAAATTAGAAAGGAAGAAGTCAAAATATCCCTATTCACAGATGACATGATAGTATACATCAGTGACCCCAAAATTTCCACCAGAGAGCTCCTACAGCTGAAAAACACCTTAAACAAGGTGGTTGAATAAAAAATTAATTAAAAAAAGGAAAACAGTAGCTCTTATTTACACAAAAGAAAAATGGGCCAAGAAATAAATTAGGAAAACAACACCTTTCATAACAGCCACAAATAATATAAAATACTTGGGGATAACTCTAACCAAGCAAATGAAAGACCTGTATGACAAGAACTTCAAGTCCATGAAGAAAGAGATTGGCATAGGATATCAGAAGATGGAAAGATCTTCCCTGCTCATAGATAGGTAGGATTAACATAATAAAAATGACCATTCTATGAAAATCAATATACAGATTCAATGCAATTTCCATCAAAATCCTAGCACAATTCTTTACAGACCTTGAAAGAATAATTCTCAAGAATTAAAACATGAACAATATTTTATAATAATCAGTTTTAAAAGAGTTTTAGCCAATTTCTAAACTTCTTTTAATATTCTTAAGTGTTTTGAGAAAAGTTGACTTCCGAAAATAACTTGTGAAAATGCTTACTAATCTCCCTAAAGCACTTATCAAAATGTTATTTATTTGTTATCATTATCCTTTGAATGAGAAATTATATTTACCTTTTGAGACAGAGATCTGTTAGCAGATAGGACTTTCACATTGCGAGTTTCTATAAAATCTATAACTCATGTGCTAATGGTGAAAAAAAAAAAGAAAAGGAAAAAAAGGAGCCCAAGGCACCAAGAAAAATTTGTAGCCAACCAGCACTCTTCAATCACAGGAGATAGACCATCTGGTTCCTCGATTGGACTATGCTATAATTTTGCACAGTCACCAGTAATATATCAGCTGTCCTCTGAAAGATGGTGGTTTTCTGATAATATTTTAAGTTCCTTCTAACAGTTGCAAATCAAAGCTTTTTATGGTTTTTGAAAATGAAAACTAGAGCCTTCCCAGTTGGCCCGGTGTGTCTTAATCATTCATCATAAGTTTACACACTGAAGTTCAGTGTGATCCATGATGAATGAAGGGCTGATACTTTCCATGTCAGAATAGGCAAGAAAATTAAGGTGTCAAATATGTCTTACAGAGGATGGTTCTACTGTTTCATTACAAAATTCAATTTAATACAGTTCTTCAATGTTAGCTGATAAGACATATTTCAATTTTTAAAAAATCTCTGCTTGGAGCAATCTTTTGGAAAGTGACTTTTCAGGTTTTTTGCTTTTTTCAAAGAAAGCTGTATAACACAGACTGTAACATACAGTTTTCTTTTAATTATAACATGAACCCTGTATGAAGGTATTCACATATACTCTTTCTAAAAAAAATGGGGTCCTATCAAGGACTGTCAGACTCCGATGAAAGAAAACTGAACATGTACTGTGTTATCATATACATTACTACATTTTGATTTAAATTTTTATGGACAATCCAGAAAACTAATTTAATTACATGAAATTAAAGAACTTTTCATCTGTTTTCCTATTCTATAAACTGTTATTACTATGTAGAAAATAACTGTGATATTGAACACTTAATCTTTATTATTTTGTATCTTTTCACTAGAAAAAAAAATTCAGTGAAAGATAGTTGGTTTATTTGCTTTGTGACAGAGCCTCATGTGTAACACAAGGAAATTCAGTTGAGGTTAGTTTTTCTCCAAGTTATGAAAATGAAACTTAATGTCTAAAATTAAGGTACATCAATTGTGAAAGAGGAGATTATGGAAATTGACTAGAATCTAGTTCCAAACAAACGACTAACAAAATTGCCATGAAGTAGCTCATTTCAGCCAAAAAGTAGGATATAATCCAAAATAATTAAACTCTAAACTGATTTTTTTTCCTGAGTTGACAATAGAAAATTTGTCATTTCTTACTTCGAAGTAGACTGAAAGGAGCCTAGGAAGCACATTGCCTACAAAGAGCTCTGTAATTCAAACATGGGGCAGGGAAAGGTGGCTGGTTAATAGTTTGGTTCTCCCAATGTCATACATATCTAACAATAGGCACTCCATGTTTCTTCCTGATAGAACTATTCACCTGTAAGGGCTTGTGAAAGCAGTATTGAATAATTCTATGTCTATGAATGCAGCAAAAATAACATTAAAGTTCATTGTCCTTCTCATTTAAAGATATACTTTGATCTTCAAGCAACAGAGTGCTAAGTCTTCCACCTCTTGTCTTTTCAGGAAAAGCTTGACCCAACTGCATATTACATATATTACCTATATGATACAAAGAGATCCCAGGATATCACAGGCTTGATGGAAACACTCTCTTCATTCACACCAAGCACTGAAAATATCTCTATACTTAGGGACTCAGCTGAGTCCACAGCTAGATAAGCTTCCAATGCTTGCATTCAAGTGGATGAGTGACTATTAACTTACTAGTTACAGAGAACAAGCATTATAAAAGTAAAAAATAAGGTTTTATTTTGTTCTGATTTGTGTGTACATTGGAAGGATATTTCCCCTTACTTCTATAAATATTATTTTGCAACAGAGAACCCCCTTCTGATATCAGTGATAAATATTTAATTGGTATTTCTGACCTATGATTATCCATTTAATATCTGTAAAATTTACATATAATGTTTCCCAATTATCTGTATCCATACCCTGGCTAAATACACCTGACAATTGCAATCACTGATGTCATATCACATTGCATAGTTAATCTAGAATGTTTTTACTCTAAGATCATATTTGAAGAACAGACTAGACTCAGTGGCTTGGTATCCTGGGCTCTGCTCTGTAATTTAACAGAATGCGTGAGAGTGATGTTTGCTAATGAAACCCTAGAAGCTGACAGAGATGTGGAAAGCCACACATTTGAGAAGAGCTGCAGTTTAAGGATTGGGTCCTCTGATGTGCAGCCTCTGTCTGTTCTGTGGCTGGCCACTCCTCTAAAGTACACACTGACTTTTAAGCGTTTAAATTTGCTTCTGATGAATTTTTCAGAGAGCAAGCCTGCACAGTGGCTCAGTTCTGGAAGGGCTTTTGCTTGCCTCAAGGTGAACCTGTTGATCTTTGGATGGATTTTTATGGAATGGGTTTTTTAAAAGCTAGGAGGCTTTCTAAAA
Source organism: Lophiomys imhausi (assembly GCA_907164525.1). NCBI lineage: Eukaryota > Metazoa > Chordata > Mammalia > Rodentia > Muridae > Lophiomys > Lophiomys imhausi. The sequence continues at coordinate 1,316,651 of CAJQZJ010032066.1, read as the reverse complement.
AGTGACTTATGTTAATCTCTATTACTAGGTACTTGGTCTTTTTCTTTGGTTTTCTAAAAAGATATTTACTCATCACAGTTTCCATGTGCGTTTTAGGAAGATATGTCATTGTCTGTCATTTAAACACTTCTATTTTTTCCCATGAAACATCCCCCTCTCATTAGTCAATAATAGAAGGATCAGAATAAATACATTGTGGATGCTTATTTGTTTGGGGAATTCTTCTAGATGAATTACATATAATTAATCATTCTGTTCTCAAGAAAATTACTCTTGGGTCAGTAGTATTGCCTTCATTTGCACATGAAGAAGCTTAAGGTGCATAACATTTAAGTAACTTTCTATGTTTCTGAAGCTAATATTTACTATAGTTCGGATCAAAGTCTTAATTGTCTCCAAAAGAACTTGCCAAATAAACAGCAATTGCAACACATTAATTATCATTAAGAAGCATGTGTCACTTTAAACAACATTAAAAACTGTAGAACAGTTGAGGGGACAACTTAGTTTGGGCTACTATAAAAATATACCCTGGGTACAGCAGTTTAAGCAACCATAACAAAGTTGTTTCTCAACATCCTAGAGATCAAGGACTACAAGTGAGGTGTTAGAGTCCCGGAGCTTGGTAAGGCTTCTCTTCCTGGGTTGCAGGGGACAACATGAGAAAATGGAGAAAGATATGAAAGATCACCTGTCTCTTCTCAAGAGCCTTTATGAAGGCTCTATTCTTATGGCCAAAGCAACTTCCATGGCCCTTCTGTACATGCCAGCACAGTGGGGATAAGAGTGTCAACACAGGAGTGTTGTGTCATTTTCAGAATGCCCAGTCCCAAGGTTTATTTCACAATAAGACGTAATGTAGAGCATGAGTTGGTAAAGAGCCTTGACCCTCAAGGAGACTCGGCATTTGAAAACGATCACTGGCTTCTGATAGCAAACTGTTCTCTGACAGTTTGAAATGGGAATGTTCAATGAAGTTCGTACTTCATGAAAAATTAGCCATGTAGCCATTCCTAGTGCAAAAAGAAACAATGAGATAAAATTCTAACATGTTCTCATAAAAAGAAGGCTTGACCTACTTGTGAGCAGTTCTAATGACCTATGCAGATATCTACCTAAGATATGAAATATAATAATAGATGAATGATATTCTTGAGGGCATGCATCTCTGCTTCGAAATTTTTCTGTGACAAGTGGTGACTGGACTATTTGGAATCCTGTTGTAAGAGTTTGAGTCTGTATTTATTATTTATTCTTGTCCCATTGGAAGATTACTTTTTTTTTTTATTGGTACAATTGTCTTTTAGACTGTTAACTCTTGGTCCTGTATTTCACTGTGTAACTCTATATGCTGAAGCTCCCCCAGAGCAGCCATGGCTCTTTCTGGGCACACAGAGACCTGCTGGCATAACTGCTTTTACAAGGAAGTGGAGGATCTTGGTCAGCTTAAAAGGTGAATTTCCTTCCTTTCAACAAAGGATACACTCCCTATTATTTGACACCGTGTGGTTTCAGTTCTCTAGAATTTGGTGAAATCAATCAAACTGAATCTTTACATTTATTTCCAAGGACTTTATCCAGAAAGAATAAAAAAAAAAAAAATAAGGCTTCATGTATGGTGCAGGTTTAAGTAGGGAAGTCTGACATGAGACCAGTGATCCATTTGGTGTTCTCTGGTTCACTTTTCTCTGGCTACCAAAGGGTCAGAGAAGAGATGGAGTCAATATCTGACTTCCCAAACTGGGCTTTTATTTCAGAATCTCTCTGTTGTATTTTAATGACTATAGAAAAGCAGAGCAGGGTAAGAGTCACCTTGCAAATTACTAACACTGAGTAATTACCAGACACAAAGGTGAAAAACAAATCCTGAAATCAAAATCAAACATTATCAGACAATTGCCAAATTGCAATGGATTTTCGCAGCAAAGAACAACAATTCGATTTGACTAAGTTTCTGTGGAACACATACATTTTACAATCACGTAAGCAGGTGGGAGATGAGAAGGCAGAAGATCAAAACTAATTACAGATTAGTAATTCCAGAGACATCTACAAACTGAGGGTGGATAGCAATACATGGCCCATTGAAGAGAACAGAGTGCAATCTAAAAAGATCGGATGGATTAGGAAGGTGAGAGTTGGGCTAGGAAGACGGCTCAGTGTGTACAAGTACTTGCTGCTCTTCTTGCCAGCACTAAAAGTAGACTACTTAAAACCACCTACAATTACAGACACAAGAGATCTACTACCACCTGTTTGTGTCTGGACACACCTGCACAAATGTGGGATACACACACACACACACACACACACACACACACACACACACACCCACACCCACACACAAAACCAATTCCTTCAAAAAAAGAAATGAGAGCGCTGTAGAAAATGTTATCACAAAAATCTCCATCTCAGTAGAACTACACGGAGAAGAGTACAAGTGAAAAGAACAAACTTTACTAGAACCCTATGAAATCAAGTTTTCAATGTAGTTTGCAACAATATCCTAGTTACCCTATGAAATCAAGTTTTAATGTAGTTTACAACAGTATCCTAGTTACCCTATGAAATCAAGTTTT